>VMOF01000369.1:51894446-52010492 GCA_011764245.1 Trialeurodes vaporariorum
GGGCCAAATGAGTTTTCTATGAGTCAATATTTCATTGTAGAGCATCCTTGCTCACAACCTGAATTCCGGTTAGTATAACAAATCAGTTCTCTCTGTGTACAAAGAAGCGCCGAGAATCCTTCAGAGCAAACACCGCAAATGAATCGCTTCATTCAAAAACGCCGTAAGTCAAATTTAACGTGAGCTCTGCAATCAACACTGTTTAATTTATATCGAGGCTCATGTTGGAATGGACTTGCGTCCTTTATTTTGCGTGAAGTGATTCACGTTCTCATGCACCGAGTGTCTGAGGAGCGGTAATAATTTTTTCGGTTCTTTGCGGATCAGTTATAGGTTACAGTCTCGTTGGCGATTGCGTGAGCAGTCCGATACATGAATGAGCTTTGACGTAAAAGTTTAAAAGTTTCGATCCCGGATTTGTTTGTCACGCGAGCAAGCGAAGCTCATCGGTGAAGCAACAAGCATCCAACGCAACGGTTCAACGGAGGAACAACTTCTGGACCCTGTGGCGCAACCATTCGAAATGGGTCTGCTGCAAACTTTTGCCACAGCTGTATATGCAGATAGAGTTCTTGGTGTAGAATCACTTGAAAAAACCTCCCCGTAAGCCGTTGGGTGCATCAGAAAGTTCCGAAATTGACTCAAAAGCTCAATAAATGCGATTAACAAAATTCGAAGATGGCGGTTAAATGAGAAGGTCACAAGGGGGAGTCCCATCTAATTGTAACACTCTATGCTGATAAAGGTGACACCATAGATATAACGTTGCAATGGGGCTGTTGCACACTTTTGCTATAAGCGATTTAACGATTGATATTTGTGTAAAAAACCTCGAAAAATAACAATGGCAGCACTAAAAACTTCCGATTTCCACTCTTTAACTCAATAAACGCTTTTATTTACGAGGGCGTAATGGTGACCGAGGGCAGTAACAATGGGGGATTCCTGTCTTAATTTCGTCACTCTTTCTATGCCGACAAGGATGATTCGCAGAGTAATTATACTCTGTTCAAGATAAGAAAGCGGGTGAGAATTCAGGTAGTAATGCACTATTTAGCAACAGTGTGGCTATGCTGGCTACTCCAACCCTTTGCAGTGTCCGTTGTTCTCCCGATCTCTCTCTCTTGGCGCGGAGAATTTCCAAGAACCGACAGACTCAACAATTTACACACGTCCAGTAAAAATTGCGAACGGTGAAAAATACGATAAAACGGACGAAATTTTCGCCCTAAAGGGCCAAAGCTCGGCAAAAATAGTCGACTTCGAATATTGATGACTCTCAGAAATTCGTATTTTTCGGTCGGAATTAAATTCAGAATATTTCGTCTAATATCGAATATATGAGAGTCATCAATATTCAAAGTCGACTATTTTTGCCGAGTTTTGGCCCTTTAGGGCGAAAATTTCGTCCGTTTTTTCGTATTTTTCACCGTTCGCAATTTTTACTGGATGTGTGTAAATTGTTGAGTCTGTCGGTTCTCGGAAATCCTCCGTGCCAAGAGAGAAGTCGGAAGAACAACGGCCACTGCGAAGGGTTGGAGTAGCCGGTATAGCCGCACTGTTGCTAAATAGTGCATTACTACCTGAATTCTCACCCGCCTTCTTATCGTGAACGGAGTATAGTCATCAGAGTGATGATCCACATCCGATGAATGGTACCGCAACACCTAGTGACACCGGTGTCAAATAAAAGTCGTCTGTTATTGGTCACTTTTTGATGGATTTGCAGTATTGTTAGATAGGAATTTCCCATTGTTACTACCCTCAGCCACCATAACGCCCGCGCAAATAAAAGCGTTTATCGAATTTAGGAGTGGATTTCGGAATTTATTAGTGGTGCCATCGTTATTTTTGGAGGTTTTTACACCAGAATCGACTATTAAATCGCTTATAGCAAAAGTATGCAACAGCCTCATTAGGCAGGACTCCCATATTTTTGTGACCAACATTTGTCATTTGATCGCCATCTTTGATTTCTCTTGAAATGTCTTTTGTTAGCTCATGCGGAAAACTTGAGATTTTTTGAGGCTTCCAATGTGATTTCCACGCTCTACCTACAGCATTTGCCCTTCATAGCGATGTAACAAAAGTTTGCTATACAAACCTATTCGACATTTCTGCCCTTTACTTTATATCATATTCTTTCTGCTTTTCTCTCTCTCTCTCTCCCTCTCTCTCTCCCTCCCCCTTCTTCTGTCACCCCTCTCCCCCTCTCACACTCCAAGTTCATTCATTTGGCTTCAATGAGGGACGTGTCGGGTGTACCCCTTGTTGCCTAGACAACGATTTGCAGGCGCATCTCCATTTAATTTAGTGGCCGATAGTACTCGTAGAGAGTGGAAGCTACGATACCATTCAGATTTTATTTGACGCCCACAAAAATGTGGGAGGAATATAAACCCTTAAAAACATCGTTGAATTTCCCTCTCGTAAATTTAATCTAAAAAAGAAAAGGAAAAAGTTTTGTTATTTTCACCTCTTTGACAGTATTTTATGGGGGAAAAAATAAATAAATAAAAAAAAAAAAAAAAAAAAAAAAAATAGTAATTTATTCCATCTGTCTTTGGTGTTTGTAGGTCGACCACTCTCCTTGGTAAAACCAAACAATATTTTAGTAATTAACATGATTTAATTGAATAGTTGGGAAAGTTGAGGGTCTAATCGATTTCAGCACGATTACTGCAGATTAATCATAATTATCGTTATTTCGGAGAATGATTTTACGGTAGTCGCAAAGCCGATCCCATCATACATTAGTTGTGAAAGAATTGAATCTAATTATGAAACGACAATCAAGTCCGTTTTAAATTGATTATATTAAAAAAAATCTAAACTTTCGAAGATACCGATTTCTCAGCAATCGATTACACGCTCCTATTTGCCCAAGTCTGCGTTTTATTAAGTAAATGGCCAACGTGTTATTTTATTCGAGCGACAACCTTTTTTCTTTGATTAATTGAACAAACACGGTATTTGTTTTATCCATGTAAAACCAAACGAGGGTGAAATGGGGACTTAAAACCCCTTCAATTCTTTAATTTTTTAAAATTATTTATGTTTTCTTTAATGCTGAATGATGGGAAAACTGTAGTAATTAAGGCTAACTCGAAATCAGTTACTACCGCAGTATTGGCGTCGCGTGTAATCAGGCAATGCAGCGATTTTTTGATTTTTCCATTTGAATGCATGCAACATATCGATTCGAGGGCGTGACCTGTGCACCTCCAAGAATTCGACCTTTTCCGTGCGTTTAAAGGGGCACAATGTGGCAATGCCAAATTGCACGCGACGACGCGAAGTCACTAGTTACTACCAATAATAATCCGGCAATTTGGGCAGATTTATACTAACAGACCTATTAGCATTCCGACGTTGCACTTTGATCTCTAATTTTTAATTCCCTAAAAAATAATCTGATGAATAATATTACTTGATATTTTTAGGAACAAGACTTAACTCAGGGAAGGAAAGTTCCTGGAAGTTTCAAGACATTATATTTGCACTATAGGTATAATTTCTACATTAATATTAAAGGCAAGTGAAAATGGCAACCATTGGCGGATGCAGGCAATTGTCTTTCTTTCTCTCCTTCCATTTGAACTTATATGTGTTAGAAAAGGACAGCAGAGGGGACCATCACGTGACTTTGGCCCCCTCTTCTGTCCTTTTCTAACTCACGATTTCAAATGAGAGGTGAGAGAGAAAGGCAATACCCTGTATCCGCCCATGATGGCAACGTCTAAAGTCGAGTAGTTCCCTTTAGTATAAATGAGTCAAATTAATCCTAAGGCCGAAAATCGAAATCCTCCGATCATAATATGCGTCCGACAGAATCAAAACTTTTATATTCAAAGCTGTTCTCGATGTAATCAAAAAATATTTCCTGGATTTCACGAATCGCAAAGTTGAGAGTTAGACGCCGCGATATCGTCGATCGACAAGTCTTCGCCAATTCCTTTCCAGCCGCCGCTGCAAGAGATAGAGAAAGAGTGGGAGAGAGAGAGAGAGAGGGCGAGAAAGATAAAGAGAGATAGAGGGAGAGAGGTAAGGGGAGATTGTGGGGCTGTTTCTTCCGTGTTTTGCGGTACCGAGTAATTTACATTCGGACCATTGTAAATTGTTGGGTCTTGCTTCGGACTCTGTTGTGGTAAACACCTGCTCACGACCCTCAAGGTCATTGCTACGGCTGGCCCACAGGTAAATGGTCCCGGAGCTTCAGCTCCTGTCGATGTAGGATTTGCCGTGAAGGGCGGAGGATGCGGGATGCTTCACCACACCACGACCGTTTTAACAGGAATGTGAGTATTGTGAGTATCATATTTACCGTCAAGATATAACCGGATCACGGAACCAGTTGTCGGCCCAAAAATAAGAAAGAAAAAAAAATATCAAAAATTCCTCGAGATCCAAAAGTTCGTTTTTGCGAGAATCTAAACGTCTACACACCAGACGGCTGATTCTGCTCTTTTGGACGAGACGAAATGAGATAGCGGGAAAATAGATCATTCCCATTTGGTTTAAAAGGCGTCACACGACATAATGGGGTTGTTGCACACTTTTGCTATAAGCGATTTTATAGTCGATTCAGGAGTAAAAACCTCTAAAAATAACGATGGCAGCGCTAAAATCATCCGAAATCCACCCCTAAACTCGATAAGCGAGTTTATTTGCGCGGGCGTAATATGGTGGCTGAGGGTAGTAACAATGGGAGATTCCCATCTAACAATACTGTAAATTTATCAAGAAGTGACCAATAACAGACGACTTTTATTTGACATCGGTGTCACTGGGTGTTGCGGTACTATTCATTGGATGTGGATCGTCACTCTGATGACTAATTACTCTGTGAATTATCCTTGTCAGCATAGAAAGAATGACGAAATTAAGATAGGGATCTCCCATTGTTACGGCCCTCGGCCACCATTACGCCCTCGCAAATAAAAGCGTTTATTGAGTTAAAGAGTGGAAATCGGAAGTTTTTAGTGCTGCCATTGTTATTTTTCGAGGTTTTTTATACAAATATCAACCGTTAAATCGCTTATAGCAAAAGTGTGCAACAGCCCCATTGAAGTCATTTGAGTCGTTAATTTCAGAAAAATTACTCCTCTGTCCATCGAATGACTCGAAATCTGTCACGTGACGTCGTTCAAACCAATGAGATAGAGATAGGTTGGGCCCGTTATCTCGTCTCGTATCGTCCAAAAGAGCAGAATCAACCCCCAGCAGTAAGTATACCAGTCGCGTATACGTATAGGGTGTCATTTGGCAGCGTTGCAGTTCATCCATATAAAACCCGTGAAAAAGATCGAACTTTTGGGTGTTTGGTGAACAACTCCGCATTCGACCTTTTTTTACATGGGATTAAATGGACACAGTTTACAACTTAGACTAATTGCACGCTACGCCACTGAAGTATACATTTTGATGGGGGTGGGGGATGGGGGGTACTTAAGTAAGGCATATGCGTAATCCGACATCACTACAGTGTCACAGATCACCTGATCAAAATAAGTACTCTAGATTGGGATTCGTCGATTGATTTTGGTGCATTGATAGGAGCAAATGTTTACTATTTATAACACACCGATGACACCAATCGATGAATCTGTTGCGCCGCACTTTTGCTGGAAACAATTTAAGAGCTGATCCAAAATTAACCTTGGTAGCACGGAAAACTTATGGAATTCACTCCTTAACTCATAAAATAGGGTACCAACATAGGGTACCCCCTTGCCCCCAGCCGGCTCTCTCCGGGGGGCGGCAAAATCAGGGTAAACAAACAAACGAACGAACGAACGAACGAACGAACAAACAAAAAGGTAATCAAATTAATAATTTGAAGGGCGGCAAAATTGAAATCTTCCCCTACCCTCTCCGGAAACTTCGGCACGCCCTTGACTATATCCTACTACGTGGCGTCGTGGCCCCCTTTATGGAAACATGATCAAACTTTTGGTTACACGTACTTACATTATTGTGGCGAGTAGATATTGATCAACAGTCAAGAAAAAGCTTCGTTGAATAAGTTGGTTGGCTTTTTCTTTCTTTGAATGAAAGTTACTTTAATTTCAATGCTCGTCATCTTTCAATCGTTCTAGAATAAGACCAACGATAAGAAACACACCAGAAAAATGATTCTCATAAATTGAGGCCGTATCTGTAATAAGGACCCACTAGACATCTGGTTTGCTCTTTACCTGAGGTATCAGAATAATCCTAAGGTTTATTTCCAAGGAGAGAGCTCACCAGAAGTTTTATAGGCCCTTATTTCTGGTATTATGCCTCGATTCTTCAACCATTCCTTAGACTTATATTTCTATTTCATTTTACTTGATGATCGCAGTTAGGCTTAAAAAACCCGCTGAATGAGCCAATCGAGGTAGATTGAAGTATCGGTTTGAAGATATACGAGCAATGTTATGCGTGGATCATGCTGAGATTGAAATCACTGAACATAGGCGGATCCAGGATTTTATCCTTCTCCCTCTTCGCCCATTTTAAACGCATGATGTAGAAAAGGATAGATGAATGATCTCAAGTCATGTGGATTGATCCTAATCTGTCCTTTTCTATCACTTATGTGGGGGGGGGGAGAGAGAGTGAGAGAGAGAGGGGGGGAGAGAGAGAGGGGGAGAGAGAGAGGGAGAGAGAGAGAGGGAGAGAGAGAGAGAGAGAGAGGGGGGGGAGAGAGGAGAGGAGAGAGAGAGAGAGAGAGAGAGAGGGAGAGAGAGAGAGAGAGGGAGAGAGAGAGAGAGAGAGAGAGAGAGAGAGAGAGAGAGAGAGAGAGAGGAGAGAGAGAGAGGAGAGAGGGAGAGAGGAGAGGAGAGAGAGAGAGAGAGAGAGGAGAGAGAGAGAGAGAGGGGAAGAGAGAGAGGAGAGGGAGGAGAGAGAGAGAGGGAGAGGGAGAGAGAGAGAGGAGAGAGAGGAGAGAGGGGGGGAGAAGAGAGGGGAGAGAGAGGGGGGAGAGAGGAGGGAGAGAAGAAGAAGATGGGAGGGGAGAGAGAGGATGAAAGAGAGAGAGAAGAGTTAGGAGAGAGCGTAGAGTGAGAGAGAGAAAGAGGGAAAGATAGAGAGAGAGAGGAGAGAGGAGAGATGAGAGAGAGAGAGAGAGAGAGAGACGGATGAATTCCTGGATCCGCCAGTATTCCTGCGGAACAAAATGAAAATCTCTTCCGACAAATGTGAAGGCCTCTTCTCAGCTTGACAGATTTGCCTCAGTGTTTGCCAAGTGGGTCTCTCCAAAGCTGCGCGCGCAACAATTTAGGCCACTTTCATGCCAAGGATATCAGATGCGATCCTATGATGATCGATCACACAGACGATCATTTTATGACAACGTTATTTTTTTTCCACCCTGCGATGGTCACCCGGTGTTGCCGGGTACTGAGAAAATTCGTGCTTTTAGCATTCCTTTAAATGGAAAATAACTGGGTGTTCCAAAATGTATTTCCGCCAAACTTCTAATGGGCGACCTGGCCAAGTGCTCGCTGAAAAAAAATAATTCCTAAATTCTAGTAATATTACCAGAAGCACAACAATATGCCAACCACAGAAAGTCTACACGGAGAAAAATTTCTTATTGAAATTACGGAAAGTAGGAAGAAATTGAGGTAAAAATAAATTCCCTTTAAATAATTAGAATTCTTAATGTTTCAACCAGAATTCTTCTTGATCCAACTATTCTTAATTATGCGATTCTACTGAATCATCAGAACGTTCAATTGGACCAATGATAATTCTGGTTGAATCAATAAGAATTCTTATTATTTTAAAGGGAATTTCTTTTTACCCCAATGTCTTCCTACGTTCCGTAATTTCCATCAGACATTTTTTCTCCGTGTAGTACTTTGACCAGAAAATTCTGATGTTAATACCGGAATATGGTTATAGAACTAGAATTTCCTCAAAATTGTCAAGAATTATATGGTACAAACACTAGAATGGAGCTGTTGCAAACTTTTGCTACAGGCTTATTAATAGGTGATTTGGGATAATACCCTGTAAAAAAAACGATTAGCGCACTAAAAAATCACGAAATCCACTCCTAAACCCAAAAAGCTTTTAAACGCGAGACCCTAATGGCGGCCGGGGCCGCGGTTTTTCATTGGGGTTCCCTATCTTCAATCAGCGCCATCTACACGAGGTGTTCTCGCAACACCACACAAGAAGAAGAAGAAGCATGCAATTGCCATAAGAAAACTGCAGCCTCGGCCGCCATTACGGTCTCGCATTTAAAAGCATTTTGTGAGTTTATGAGTGGATTTCGTGATTTTTTAGTGCGCTAATCGTTATTTTTATAGGGTATTACCCCATAAACAACTATTAATAAGCCTGTAGCAAAAGTTTGCAACAGCTCCATTCTGGTAATTGTACCATCCCTTACATTGCATCGGATCACAAATCGCCATGCTTCCAGTAATCTTTTTGTTCCGCGCGCGGTGCATCGCTGATTCATGACAGTGTAGCCAGAAAGTTGTATTTCTCTCTCTTTGTCCATTTGACTCCATATGTTAGAAAAGGACCCCAACAGGGACTACAGTCACATGACAGCCCCCAGCCCCTATCTCCATTCTTTTCTAACACATGCGTTTAAATGGGGGAAAGGGAGAGAAAGATACGTTCCTGGTTATGGCTGTGTAATGATGCATAGTACTAAGAAAGAATAAGGAATGCTATTAATTGTCTCGAATGTTGACGAAGAAAGACGTCACAAAACAGCGTGGTCAAATGGGTAAGCTTATCGGCTTATCAGTTTATCAGTGGCTTAGAATGCAATTTCGCAATTTTGCAACGTTGTATTGTGTCCGTTTAAACCAGTGTAAAAGGTCGAATGCGAAGGTGTTCACCAAACACCCTATCATTCGATCTTTTTCATGGATTTAAATGGACGAACGGCAACGTTGCCAAATAGCACGCTAAGCCACTGCTTATCAGTTAATACTGCAAGACCATGGTCGCCCACGGGGGGGGGGGGGGATAGGAGGAGCTTGTATTTAGAACTTCAATTCACTTTAAAAATAACCATGAATTTCTTGAAAAAAGAAAAATCAGGGATTTAGCTTAGGGAGGCGTTTCCGAGTGGACTTACCTTATCCCTTCATGTGAATGAAAGTCTTGGTTTGACTTCAAAATATGTCCCTAGAGTTTGGCAGATGAGTTTTGAAACACCCTGTTTGATCAAAGGATTTAACTCTGGCATCACAGCGGCTACGACACACACTCGACAACTTTCTATGGGGTCATTCAATCTAACTACTTTTATGAAAATAATATTGCAAAAATGAACTGTGCAAGGCAAGTAATATGAAAGTAATACCATGGAAATGCCCGTTCATTTTTCATGCTCGATAGAAGAATGATGCGAGGATCTTAGAATGAAGCTCCTGCTGAATTCATTATGAAAGAGAAAGGTGGGAAAACTGTAAGATTTACGTGTTGGAGACAACAGATGGAGACCACACCGCGGCATTGACTTAAAATGTTTATAAATAGTTAATCAGTTATTGTTGTTTCATCGATTTAGGTCTAAAAAAAAAATAAAAAAAATTGAGTTGTAGATCTGCTTAGTTATGACGTATGACGGTCAAAATTAGATCCCAACAAGTGCTCTATCTGGATCACTCTTGTGGATTTATACCCATAAGAAATCAGATCCAAATTTTCGACTGCAAATTCATGCTAGTAAACGACCAGTTTTCTCACATTTTATTGCACCAAATTCGATTCCAGGTACCTTAAAGTATTTTTTCACTCGAACCCGACATAATTCATAAAATACTACAAATGAATTAGTTATCTCACATTTTATCACACCATTAGATTTCACGTACCTTCAAGTATCTTTTCAATTCGGCATAATTCATGAAAGATCACAACCAGTGGCGTAAACTTGGGATAATTATTGGGGGGGGGGGCAAACCAACTTTTGAGAGATACACTACGGGGAGTCTGGGGGGACACTCCCAGTGAGAGGGGGGTCCGGGGGTCCTCCCCCAGAAAAAATTGAATATTCAGGCTCTCTCAGACGTTATTTTAAGCAATGTTATCGCATAAAAAATGCGACCAAATATAAACAAATTACAAATAGATTTTATGTTGATTTTCTTCAGTTCTCAAGAAAAAAGGGAATTAACTGCAGTTGTTCCGCTCAGAGTTGCGTAAAATTTGAAATTCTTTTGGAGGGGAGGGGGTAGCAAATAGTCCGATACTTTGGGGAATCTGAGGGGGGGGGAGATTTTCCAGTAATAGGACCAATGGAAATTTGAACATTTGGGTCCTCTCAGACTATATTTTTAGCGATTGAATCTTTCAAAAATAACCAACCGACAGAACAGAAGTTAGTAGACTCAATGTATATTTTCTTTTTTTCATTGACAACAGGCAGGAATTTTTCACTTTAGATTTACTTCAGTCGCAGTTTTAGGGTAAAATAGAGCCCCTTATTCTTGCCATTTTTTGCTCCTGGGTTCCTGTAATTATTCCTTTCTTTCTTTATTTTTTTGCATTTTCTGTCTTTTCTTTTCTCCCTCCCTCTTTTTCATCAAATTATTGGGGGGCAAAATGATACTTTGCCCCCCTCCTCAAATATTGGGGGGGGGGGGGCAAAAAGGCCATGCCCCCCCTAAGATTCCGCCACTGATCACAACTGAATTGTGGCTGTAAGCCACAATTTTGTATCGGAAGATGAATATGTTTTGTCCTTGTCTTACTTACGGTCTCTTATGGGCGTATCAATGCCATATGACATTCAATCCTAACTTCTCTTTGAAATGAAGCTTGCTCGAGGTATAACACGTAATGTGATGGTGCCGATGAGCCCATATCAGTGGCAGATCCCCCCCCCCCCCCCGAAACCTAAAATTTCGCCTTTTAACTACAGAAAATAGCCCGCAATAATTACTTCCACCGAGGGATCTTTCAACATTTCACAGGAGTCCCCCCCCCTCTAGAAACATTTTCTGGATCCGCCACTGGCCCATATCCTAGGCTTTTGTGCTCATAAGAAACTGTGAGTGAGACAAGGACAAAACATAGGGATTTCTTCGAAATAAAACAGCCAGTCTCATTTGAGCATGACGTCCGTTACAGCTTTTATTTCCCTGTAGCTTCTTTATTAGTTGAGTTCAATACTTGCTTCATATTTTCAGGGAAGACACTTTCCATTGCTTTTAATCCAACACGAATTTTTATTCATTTTTGGAGGTTGGTTTTCAACCACTTTTTTAACTTTGAATTGTGTAACGGACGGCACGCTCAGATGAGAATGGCTGAACAGTGATAGTAAAATAATGCATGATGTTTCGAAAAAGTATTAAACTGTGATTATACTTTAAGGTACGTGGAATCCGATGGTGCAGTAAACTCTGAGAGAAATTTTTGTTTACTTAGTATGATAGAATTGGCATTCGAAAATTTGGATCTGATTTGGGTTAAATACACCAGCGTGAGCGAGGTACAGCATTTTTTTTTTTTTTTTTTCGATCCAATTTTGATCGCGACACGCCATTACTGAACACGTCTACACAAATTCAACCCCAGTTGTTGCAAATCAAGCCTTATAACTTCAGTGCTACCGACCGACAATCGCTAATTATTTGCGCGAAGGCGCACTAAAACTCCATAATCTAACACGCGTCAGACTGTTCAATTCAAAGCAACCCGCGACAACAACCCGTAGATTCCGAATGATTCACAACAACTCGTTAACAAGCAATACTTATTGTAAGCCGGAAGTCAGTCAAGAACGGAATTATCTGGGTCAGGGGGTGAATCGAACGCGACTGGTCGCGAATGCACCCAATAAAAAAAAGGTCCCGATTCGCGGTCTTTATTAATCCGAAACGGGTATACACTAATACAGTATACATATAAACAAGATATAGCGAGATGGCTTCGGCCAGCCAGCATCATAAATCAGCAAAAAAAAAACTACTCGACATTGAACCTCACAATCAGCTACAATGAGGCTCTCCTCTAGATTCTAGAAATCCGCGCGTCTGCGACCTGAGTCCTGAGTGCGTCTTCGCGGGGAACTTCTCTTGAGTGCGCGCGCATGCACCCATCTTGTGGTGTGTGTCGATACCCCCGATTGGCGGATGGAAAAGGGAATAAGCATCAACTCTCAACTCCAACTCTTTTACAGCTTATTAAAATAAATGGGTCTTTCCCCCCTCCGTTCGGTGCGAGTTATGAGTGCATTATGCAAAGGAGGTCGTAACACTCGTAACTTCTTCAATCGTGGAGCATGGTCTCAGCCCCCCCTCCCCTCTAATTCACCCGTTTTACCATCCGATGTCATATTCTGATAGATGCGTATATAATATGGATCGTACTAGAATATCACCTCTGATGGAATAAAAATAACCTAGATTTGGGTCGGCAGTGAACTTCTCTTAGACTGGAGCAAAGATTAAGGTGATTTCGTCTAAAGTGAGATTCTGGCTCGATAAGTTGCGTCAGTTGACACTCATCAGAGCTGCCGTTTTGCGTATAATCAATGCTATTTTTCTATTCACCGATGATTCCACCGGTTGAGAAAACATTACACAGTTGAGTTCAGTATATGACTGTTATGCACGAAAATACTACGATCTGTAATCTTTCCTTAATCGGTGGAAACTCTGTTAATTAATTAAAATATCCGCAAGTTTTTTAAAGTCATCGACGACTCCACCGGTTGAGAAAATATTACAGATGCGAGTATATTCGTGCATTATAGCCATACACTGAAATGAACCCTGTAATCTTCTCTAAACCGATGGAATCATCGGTGTATTGAAAAATGTCATTGATTATACGCAAAACGGCAGCTCTGGCTCAATTGACGCTTACTGAGAAATTGACTTTAACCCTTTCATGTACACTTTTTGGGATTTGACTTTAAATAAAATTTTTTTAGACTGTTCAAAAGAGGTCAATTTTCTAAGAAATTTGATCGGTCACATTATTTTTGCAAAATGTTCATTTAAGTACAATTGAATCCCGTGTTACATAAAGTGGTACACATGTGTACCACTTCTCGTGAAAGGGTAAAAAGGCTAATGATTTGTTTTCTGAAAACACTAATCGAAAGGGGCGTCATCAATATGGAACTACACTGAGAGAAATCACTTTTTTTAAAAAACAAGGAAACACGTTTACTTGTGGAAGTTTTTCTCGCGCCAAGTAAAGTTCTGTTGCATAAAGAAGAATCACTGTCACAACAAGGAATCTTTTGCTTATGTAGCAGCAGACATTTTCCTTGGACTTAAGGAATTCCCTCTTAGTCAATATAATTCACCGTGCAGTTTCTTTAACACAAACGAAATACACCTTGAATTAAAAAAATAATCCTCTCAGTGTACTTAATTTTTTACTCAATTTACTAAGCCAAATTTCAACAATATTGGTCTAGGATAGACGGAGTAACTAAGAACCGAAATTTTTGCAAAATATTATAGGCAATGTAGGGGCGCTAAAAGGGGCAGTTGCAAGGGTCTGAAATGTTGGGTTTTTTTATGATGAAAATGAAAGTACTTGATGAGCTAAGAACAAAGATGCCTTTGATTTGTAATTAAGTCCCATTGATCCAGAGATGAGATTTTGGCCCGAGATATATTGTTTTAAATGAGAATTCCGCTTGGTGACGTCACTACGCACAGGATTTTTTCAATTTACATTTTTCTCCAAAACCGGGACACTTAGGAAACAACCAGAGGCACCATTATTCTCAGCTCATCAAGTACTATCATTTTCATAATAAAAAAAACACAATTTCAGACCCTTGCAACTGTCCCATTATACGCATGTCGCATGATAGAACCGAATTCGCAGAAATTCATAGAACAAGCCCATAGCAAAGCGGGGCGGAGAGTGGATGCAAAGCGAAAGGCGCCTTCGAATGCGAAGGTGATCACCGAACACCCAACAGTTCGATCTTTTTCATGGGTTTAAATGGACACAATACAACGTTGCCAAATTGCACGCTACGCCACTGATGCAAAGTCACAACAAATCGTTTAAGCGTGAATGAAGAAATCAAATTAGCAAGATATTAATTAATACGCCATCATCCATCTTAAAATCTAATAAGAACACGATAATGCATTTTATAGCTCTTTAAGTGGAACAAGGTTGCGATGAATTGATTGGAAACCCACTTTTGCAGAGAAAACGCACAGCTAGACGCATTTAATGTGTTTCGTCTGTCCGCGTGGGAATTTCTTTTCAACCCAGAAGCGTTAAAATCTAATATTTCAAAGGCGTTTAACTTGTATGGTATAGCTGAGGAATTATAATTTAACAATAGAGAGCGCACAAACTGTTTTGAACGATGGGGAGGCAGAGTTGGATAAAATTTAAGACCCTCTGACGATTAAAAATAAAGAGGGAAAAAGGAGTATTGAATGCAATGTAAACGACAATTCATTTCCCTAATCATTCCACGCCTCGTATAGAGGAAGACTCTTCAAAACAGAACCATGCATTGCTCGTGACGGTGAGCGCCTTGAAATATACAGCATGATCCATTCGTGAGGCGCCCTCAAAACTATTCCGATTTTTCAAAATAAGTATTTGGAATCTCTGATTTTTTCGAAAAACTGTCAACATGTAGGAAAAAATGGACTGAAAATCATCTCTCTGGTTTTCTTACGACCACCACCAAGATCTCAAAGCCCCAAAATTGACAGTTAAGCCTTACAGTTGCACATTTAAGTAACGATTTAAAATCTGAACATCACACTGAAGGCCCATTTTTAAAACATCAGCTTCATACTGCTCCTCAACCAATCAAGTTGCTCTGAGGATGGAAGCTGATATGTTCATGAACACTCATAGAATTGTCAAATCCAATCTTTTCTGGGATAAGCTATATAATTATTCGTGTTTGCGCAATTAAATTAATGGGACCCAAAACATTAGGCACTAGAACCAATAATTGGTAACTGATACCAATTATATTGAATGAGTGCGACTATAAGTAATAAAATCGTGTGTACCCTACCTAAGTTGGTATCCGATACTATAATTTATTGGTACCGAGGTTCGCGGTATGCAGGAACCTCCTCCAAATTTACGTTTAACACGGGTCTCGCCTTTCGCAGGGTTTTCGCGGTACTGATGAGCCCCCGCAAAAGACGAGGGATTACTGTACCAATTTATTGGTTGGAGTACCTTATTTTTTAGGTAAGCACGACCGATTTTGATTGTGCAAAGACTAATAATTAGTCGAGTGAACCAATTCTTTTTTTCAGTGTAAGTAAATGGACTAAATGCAATGCTGCCATATTGCACGCACCCACCACTAAGATTGCGCATTTCATCCACGAACGGATCGGAATTATGACCGATTCTGTATTGCGTATGGGCGCTTCATACAACTCTTTGTATCCGTTTCAGATCAACAGACGCTTCAACTCCTTCTCATCCAAGAGTTAGATCCCTGACTCCTTTATCTAGCGTTCGATCGAAATTGCTTTCCTCTGTGTAAATTGGATACTAGAAATGAAAATGTAACACGAGTTTGTTACACTTTCATTCGCTGCTCTTCGTGTTTTTAATTAAGAGAATATTTATCAGCCGTCATATTTTATGATTTTTATAGGTTATTGGTTCGATTCCCAAGCGCGTTTTCTTTCGAGCAAACCTCTGACGATTTGTAAGCTGGTCAACGGTGAATAGTCATGGGCATCGTGCGGTTGTCTTCGATGATTCAAATCTTTCAAACGATTCATTCTCGTAAGATTCGTTTCCACTTAATGAGACGATCCAATGAAGCTCTTGCAATGTTCTTCCAGAGAGAAATGGATTCGTCAAAATCGTCTGTAAAATTTTTCGATGGAAAATTTGAGCCTTTTTAATAACCCTTTCCACTTTCGAGACATTTTCTATTAAATTCTTTTTGATTTTTCTAATTTTCAGGACCAATGTTATCTGGAACAAACTAGAGTCCCTGTATATCAAAGAGTCTCGACACGTGAAGAAGAAATCGAAGGAGGCGTCCACTCTGATTGGTTCGGTTCACCGAGAAGGCGAGTACGTCTCCTCGTAGGGGTGTTTTAACGGTTCTCTTATGGAGAATAACACAGAGCGCCTCCTTGAGCTCCGTGAAAGCCTAAAGTCTAGCAGCCAATCAGAATCTATACCCCGTATGGCGAGACTCTTTGATATACTGGGACTCTAGAACAAACTATAATAACCTTTTTTTCACTCTCGAGGCATTCTATTAAATTCGTTTTAATTTTTTCATTTTTTTTTTTAATTTTTTAAAAATTTCTATTAAAGCAATTTTTTTAAATGTTTAATTTTTTTAAAAAAATTTGATTTATTTTTTATAAAATAAAATGTTCAATTTTTTTTGAAAAATGTTTAATTGTTTAATTTTTTTTCTATTCTCATTGTACTGGTTATTTTTTTTTTTTATTTAATTTTTTTTTTTTTTTATCGAATATTCGACATTAAAGTGGAGTGGAATGTGGAATGCAAGTATTATTTTGTCGAATATATTCGACATTGGAATGGAAAGGGTTATAAACAGTCTGTCCAATTCACTCCTCACAGAGCAGACAGTTTCCGGTCCCTTGCCATTCGTTCCTATTCTCATCTTTCCCCTTACTGACTTTTTTGAGTGCAGCCTCCGTGAGAGCCTAAAACCAACGACCAATCAGAACTCGTTGAGCTCGAGTCGATACTCCCTAACAAAATTCCTATCAAGAGCTTCTTACTGGTGGCCTATAAGGCCTTCTACACGCTCAAGCTAGGATCGTCAAAATGGCATCGGTGATCCGAAATCCACCATAAACGGCAGGTGAGCCAACTACTGCATGTTTGGTTGATGTTCCGTTTGTCAAACAACTGTGCGATTTGACGGCCCGTCAAACTGCAGGGTTATTTGATGATGGATGGTGTGTCATCTGTTCGCCAATCTACAGCCATTAAAACCAATAAACCAATGAGCTATAACTTTAGAGTGGCACATCAAGGAACGTTCCGCTGGTTCATTGTTGTCACCTTGGGCGCCGCCATCTTGCCGTAAAAATCGATTTTGAGGTTAAGTTTTGTAGGTTGTTTCCGGTCGTTTCGTAAAAAAACTCGGGCATCGCCGGAAACGGCCTTCAAAATTTAACCTCAAACCTTGGAATCTGTCGTCCAAATTCCCGCCAAATTCCGAACGACCTACAAAATTTAACCTCAAACCTTGGAATCTGCCGTCCAAATTCCGCTTATTCCCGGGATTCCTTCTACCCTGTGTGGCACAAGGTGGACCAGCCCGCTGCCACTCTAAAGTTATAGCTCATTGCAATAAACCCGTTTTGGAGGTGTTTTGGCAATACCGTCTTTACTCATACCAGGTTGCTCCGTTGGAGAGTGGGAGGTTAGGGTTCGTCTTGGTATAAAATCTACACGCACTCTTACGGGAGTGAAGAGGAGAACTAAAATTTATTTAGTTTAAACCTGATTTTAGGCGCAGAAACCTCTTAAAACCGTTCTGGAAGTGATCCTTGAGTGCTACCAGAGCAAATAAATTCAGGAATGCTATACTTCAAACCAAGAAAAATTGAATTTAATGACTGCCTCCCGGCGGGGCGGGTGGTGGAGGTATAACGACTCTCTACACCCCTCCCACCTGGAGATAGTCATTATATTCAATTTTTCTTAATTAAATTAGATACTTCTCTGGGGATTTTGATTTTGCTCATTGAACTCCAACAGACTTTTCACGTCGTTGGAAAAGGTTTTAGAACTGGAAAGTTGGGTTCAATTTCCATTATTACAGTTTTACTCTCAATTCCCATAAGAGTAATGTGTAGAATTCATACCGCGATGACCCTAACCTCAAAAAAGCAACTTGGTATGAGTAGAGACGGTAATGGTTTTGGTCAAGGTTATGTTTGAATTTCAGAAATGTTAGGTTGGCAATTCTGCAGTTTGATCAAATCTATTTGAGCGTGTACGAAGGCCTATGCATATGTATACCTAAGCCAAATTAAAGGAGTCATGTGACATTCTTTTTGATCGCGATTGTACTATCGAACGAAGAAGTTTTTAGAGTAAAGAATTCAAGGTATGTGACCGCAATTCTCGTGTAATCAAAGCAACCGTCGCGTCAGCACGCCGAGCCGCCGTGCATGTGCAATTTTGACTTTCAAAACTTTTGCGTTTGATAGTACTTAATATGACAAAGGAATCTTCAATTCGTTCATTTCTCTATAACTGACTCTTTCTGAACGGTTCTTCCATTGAACGATTCTTCCATTTTGCTCGGCGCTCCACGAAGTCAAGCATGTTGAAAAGGGTGTTTCTTAATTAATTACGACTTTCCTTTGCCCATAAGTGTGAGCTCTGTGGAGGAGGTCCTCGTCTAGACTGATATACGGAATAAGATAGTCCGGACTCCGGAGAGTTCTTCTCGCAAATTATGATTTATAACTTATTCTAGTATGTATGAACGCTAGCATCGCAAATCAAAGGGCTATTAATCAACAATTATTTTCTAATTCTTCATGCACTTCTGCGCATGCGTGCAGCAGCTATAGGCGGATACAGGAATTGGTCTTTCTCTCTCTTCGGCCATCTGAACGCATGTGTTAGGTAAGGATAGTTGAGAGGGCCGTCACGTGACTTTAGCCCTTATCTCCTTCCTTTTCTAATGCATGCGCTCAAATGAGAGGAGAGAGAGAGAGAGAAAACAAAATTTCTGTATCCACCGTATACAGCAAAGCCATAGCTGGGAGTTTGTCTTTCTCTCTTTATGCCCATTTGATTGCATGTGTTAGAAAAGGACAAGCATAGAGGCTAGAGTGGCGTGCCAGCCTCTGTATCCATCTCTTTCAAACACATGCATTCTAATGGACAGCTAGAGAGAGAGAGAAAGACAAACTCATTGCTACGGCTATATGACAGCCTGCTCCTGCCCGCGGTACGTAAATTCTTCCTTAACTCGACGATCTTAATGCGTTTGTCTTGGGGGAGTATAAGTACGAGCTAAAGGGTCAATTGAACGGATTTATGCAGAAACGAATCATCTGCTATTGATTTTTTATGCAGTTGAGTCCCTTTCTAATATAAAACCGTCTAATTATCGGTCAACCGTAAACAATCCTTGACTATAGCGCGAGCCTTTTCTGCGCATCCGCGTTTTCATGATTTTTGCTATCATCTAGGACTATTCCAGTGGCGGTGTGTGCAATATGGCAACGTTGTTTTTTGTTAGTTTACACCCATTAAAAATATTAAAACGATTAGGTGCTCAGTGAGAACCTTTAAATTTTACCTTTTATACATTACATGCGTTTAAATGGACGAAACGCAAAGTAGCCAAACGCTGGGCTGTTTTTAGTCTGATCAAACTTCAGAATATTATAGGTACTGTTGCTATCAACGAGCTATACATTTATCTAGAGTGGCGGTTTAATAGGTAACCTGCGTAACCACCATGGGGGATTTTAAGGTTAGGTTTAAGCGAGTAATTAATTTGTCCATTTGATTCCGTGTATTTTGATGCGGCGCACTATGTGGTATTTGACCAAAAAAGCTGGCATAAACTCAAAAAAAAAAAGTCGCTATTGGGAAAAACTGTTGTGATATTCGGAATCTACATAGATTTCTGCATTAGAAACTTGTATTTAGCGGGTCTAAACTAGATTAATTTAACTAGAATCCACCAGGGGAAAAATCAGTTTTACCACCATTAAATTTAGCCTCAGCACGAGACTATAATCAGAGTAAAAAAAAGGGGTTTCAAATGAAGTCAGAACAAAATTTTTGTACATGGATCGTCTTCCTGAAGGTATTTACAATCAGTTTATGCCTATTTTATCCAATTTTAATTTGAATTTGATATTTTTTTGCTATTTCAAAGTTTTCAGCTAAAAACGTAAATTTTCCGATTTTCAAGAGAACTTAAGTTCAATTATCATGCCACATCCCGCGGGTATATACAGGGTGTTTCACATAACCTGCTCACTATGGTTTTCTTGAACGGGTGACGATAAAAAAATCTGGAAAAATCGGTTTTATAGTAACTCGGACCTGAAGTTTCATTTAAAAATACTGCCACAACCCAAAATTTGGTTTTTGGGGGGTTTTCAGGGGGGGTGCCCCCCTTATCTCGAGATTTTCAAATAGCAACCCCTATCTTGTGATACCTCGTTTGAAAGAGGGTAAAATTCTAAGCATTTTGGCTTAAACCGGAAGTCGATATCTTATTTCGTTTTCGAGATATCGAAGGTCGAAGATCGATATAGGACCCATTTTCGAAAATTCTTAACTCCTACAAAAAAGTCGTAAAACAAAAAACTGCACATGTAAAATGCTCTACTTGATGAGTACTTTCAAGAAAAAAATACAAATTCACAATCAAATAAACCGGAAGTCGACTTTTAGGCACCTTAACATTTTTGGCGGGAAAATTTTCAAATGGCAACCCCTATCTTTCAATACCTCTTTCGAAAAGGCGTAAAAAGTTGTGCATTTTGGCGCAATCAAAAGTCCGATATCATTTTTCTAATTCGATGTATCGAAACTCGAAGTTCGATTTAGACCATTTTTCGACCCTGTAAAAAACTGATCCTATCGTGTGATACATCATTCAAAAGCACATAAAAAACTAAGAATTTTAGTGCAAACCGGAAGTCAATACCTTTTTTTGCGGTCGAGATATCGCAAGTCAAAGTTTAAGGTAAGCCCTAACCAAAGACTAAACTTTGACTTGCGATATCTCGACCGCAAAAAAAGGTATTGACTTCCGGTTTGCACTAAAATTCTTGGTTTTTTATGTGCTTTTGAATGATGTATCACACGATAGGATCAGTTTTTTACAGGGTCGAAAAATGGTCCAAATCGAACTTCGAGTTTCGATATATCGAATTAGAAAAATGATATCGGACTTTTGATTGCGCCAAAATGCACAACTTTTTACGCCTTTTCGAGAGAGGTATTGTTAGATAGGGGTTGCCATTTGAAAATTTTGAGAAATGGGGGTTTTCCCGCCAAAAATGTTAAGGTGCCTAAAAGTCGACTTCCGGTTTATTTGATTGTGAATTTGTATTTTTTTCTTGAAAGTACTCATCAAGTAGAGCATTTTACATGTGCAGTTTTTTGTTTTACGACTTTTTTGTAGGAGTTAAGAATTTTCGAAAATGGGTCCTATATCGATCTTCGACCTTCGATATCTCGAAAACGAAATAAGATATCGACTTCCGGTTTAAACCAAAATGCTTAGAATTTTACCCTCTTTCAAACGAGGTATCACAAGATAGGGGTTGCTATTTGAAAATCTCGAGATAAGGGGGGCACCCCCCCTGAAAACCCCCCAAAAACCAAATTTTGGGTTGTGGCAGTATTTTTAAATGAAACTTCAGGTCCGAGTTACTATAAAACCGATTTTTCCAGATTTTTTTATCGTCACCCGTTCAAGAAAACCATAGTGAGCAGGTTATGTGAAACACCCTGTACAGGGTGTACCAGACCACCCGGATAGGTACTTTTTCTCGAAAACGGCTGGGCGTAGAGAGCTGAAACAAAACAGTCAGATAGGGAATTGACCCCAAAGAATTCAATGAAAATATTTTCAAAGCCCCCCGAGGCCCCCCTGGGAGGTTTAGGGGGGGTTCAAAACACATTTTTCCATTTTTGGCGGGAAAAAGCCTATAAAAGGTACAAAAATAAGTTCAGATCCTAAAAGAACAACTCATTGTCGACATTTTTGGTCTTATAAATTTTTCCAGAAAACCCCAATTTTTGGAGTTATGGGCCCTTTTGGGGGGAAATTTTCATTCGGTCACTGTGACCACACTATTCAATATTTTTACAAAAACTAAAAACCATCTGAAAGAAGAGATCAAGACCTTTCGATTGATGTGCCACATAATACCTAAATTTGAAAAATTAAGGCCCCCACGTAGAATCCAAAATTTGGGGGCCTTTGGGCCCCCCCACGTAAAAAAAGTCAAATAGCAAGGTATGGCTTCTGATACATCGATCGAAACCCCTCAAAGAGTAGAATAAGATGACGCAATCCAAAATTGTCTACAATCATTATTTTAAAAATGGCGGCCATTTGAAAATTATGGGTGCTCAAAAGTAAGTCCTAGGAAGAGAGCCCAAGGTTGAACGATACATGGCTTGAAAGGTCTTAAAAAATGCAAACAAATGGTACAAACCGCAAATCAATCCGCCTTTTCAATCAAAAGTTATGACCGATTGAAACTTAAAGTGCTCAATAAGGCCTATTTACGGCTGCTTAAATTTCAATCGGTCATAACTTTTGATTGAAAAGGCGGATTGATTTGCGGTTTATACCATTTGTTTGCATTTTTTAAGACCTTTCAAGCCATGTATCGTTTAACCTTGGGCTCTCTTCCTAGGACTTACTTTTGAGCACCCATAATTTTCAAATGGCCGCCATTTTGAAAGTAATGATTGTAGACAATTTTGGATTGCGTCATCTTATTCTACTCTTTGAGGGCTTTCGATCGATGTATCAGAAGCCATACCTTGCTATTTGACTTTTTTTACGTGGGGGGCCCAAAGGCCCCCAAATTTTGGATTCTACGTGGGGGCCTTAATTTTTCAAATTTAGGTATTATGTGGCACATCAATCGAAAGGTCTTGGTCTCTTCTTTCAGATGGTTTTTAGTTTTTGTAAAAATATTGAATAGTGTGGTCACAGTGACCGAATGAAAATTTCCCCCCAAAAGGGCCCATAACTCCAAAAATTGGGGTTTTCTGGAAAAATTTATAAGACCAAAAATGTCGGCAATGAGTTGTTCTTTTTAGGATCTGAACTTATTTTTGTACCTTTTATAGGCTTTTTCCCGCCAAAAATGGAAAAATGTGTTTTGAACCTCCCCTAAACCCCCCAGGGGGCCCTCGGGGAGCTTTGAAAATATTTTCATTGAATTCTGTTTCGAAACCGAGAAATAATAATAAAATGATGAGTTTAAAACTGTAAACTGAATATATACCTTTGGTAGGTGATTAAAGATGAAGTTGCGAAGGGCTAGCCCATGTTGTTGCTTGTATGATGAAACGGACGAAAACTTGAAACGATGGTGAGAAATTATATTAAAAAACGGAGAAATTAAACTGAGCAAAACGTACTTAGATATTATAAAATAAACCGAAAACGAAAGAGAGAAAGAACGAGAGAGAAAAAATAACGTGACAAAAAAACCGGCGAAAACTCTTTTGAGAGAGAGAGAGAGACATCGCTTTAGACACGAGAGAAGGAGCAACAACTGAGTCACTACCGGGGGCCGCCGCTAGCGCTGCGGGCGGAAAACACGCACAGGAGGAAAGGTGAGCGGTAAATTCAAAATTATAATAGAGTTCCTAACAAACCGCCCACCCAAAATTAGAAAAAATGAATTTTGCTAGAAAGAATAAAAAATTGGAAATAAGAGGGAGGGAGAGAAACTAAAAAGGGGAAAAAAGGAATGAGGGAGAGGAAAAACGGAAAAAGGAGGGAAAAAGGGAGTTTATGAACTATTGAGGGGGGAGAGGAACAAACTTATTAACCGGGCGAAGTAAAGTTGAGTTAGCCAACTTTAACTTTACGGTGCGCACAATTCCATCGGATCCAGGATAGGTAGTAATGACTTTAGCGAGCGGCCAATCTCGAGGTGAGGGATGTAAACCGAGAAGGAAGCCCACGTCACCTATCTTGACATTGGGTGATTCTGAAGTCCATTTCGTGCGGGGGATCAGCGTATGGAGGTACTCCTTAGTCCAGCGTTTCCAAAAGGATTGGTAGATATTTCTGAGGAGTTGCCAGCGGGTAAGGCGGTTGATTTTCTCGTCGGAGAAATCTAAATCAGGCAAATCAGTGAGAGGAGTCCCGATGAGGAAGTGTCCCGGGCTCAAATAGTCTAAATCATCATGGGGATCTGTTGATAATCTACAGAGAGGGCGACTATTGAGGATGGCTTCTATTTTCACCAGAACAGTGTTCATTTCTTCATAAGTGAGGTGATGGGGTTCCAATGAGCGATAAAGATGATGTTTCACTGAGCGTACAGCTGCTTCCCATAAACCTCCAAAGTGAGGAGCTGCCGGAGGATTGAAAAGCCATTTGATTTTTCTTTCAGTGAGATGAGTGTTGATTTCAGAATCACAATTTGATAAGAACTTGTAAATTTCCTTCAGTCGACGAGCGGCGCCAATAAAGTTGGTTCCATTGTCACAAGAAATCGATTGGCACAAACCACGTCTAGAGATAAATCTATCAAGAGCATTCAGGAAGCATGGAGTTGATAGTTCAGTAACAAGTTCTAAATGTAACGCTTTAGTTGACATACAAACGAATAAACAAATGAATGATTTATAAATGCGTGCATTTCTTCGTTTATGTTCTTTAATGAAGATGGGACCAGCATAATCCAGTCCCACATTTAAGAAAGGTCTTATTTGAGCAAACCTGATAGAGGGCAGATCCGCCATTTTAGGTTGGATGGGAGAAGCCTTAAATTTGTAACATCTAAGACAATTGAAAATGATTTGTCGGACCAATTTTCTTGCACCAGGTATCCAAAATTGCTTCTGAACAGCTGCTTGAGTGAGTGAGGGTCCAGCATGAAAATGGAGGCGGTGAAAATACTCACAGATCAAAGTTGCCAAACGAGAGTCTTTGGGAATGAGAACGGGATGCTTGGAGTTATTTGAGATAGGCGCAAACCTTATCCGACCGCCCACCCTGAGGAAATCAGAGGAATCGATGAAAGGAGATAGAGATGATAGGGAAGGAGAGGGTTTACCGTTTTGTAGAGCAGTGAATTCAGGTTTGAAAAAGTGGTGCTGGGTCACTTTGACACACAGAAGTTTAGCTTCTTCAAGTTCATCAATAGAAATAGGACCAGTTTTAAGATCCGAGGTTACTCCAGCTTTGCGGAAGTTAAGAGATGCACGACAGTTGAATATGAAACGACGCACATAAGCAAGCGAGCGTAGCAGTTTCAAGTATGATGAATGTCGGTCAATGATTTCCAAAAAATAATTTGGTTGAGATATCACACAATTTAGGGAGACTTTTACTTCAGGTATTTCTTTGAGGGTGGAAGGAGAATTCAGAGGCCAGTGTTTGAAATCAGACTTGAGGAAAGGAGGTCCGTTAAACCATAGAGAGGAATTAATAATGGTTGATGGGTCTGTCCCTCGGGATATCATATCGGCAGGGTTGAGGTCGGTACTTATATGATACCAATTTCGGGAATCCATATTCTCTAAAATTTGGGTAACTCGGTTAGAGACATAAGTTTCAAGCGTATGAGGAGGTGTCATCAACCAGTGGAGTACAATGGTTGAATCAGAGAAAAAGTACACCCCAGTGATAAATAATTGAGATAAATAGGTAGATATAGATTCAAATAGTTTGGCGAGGAGAAGTGCGGCACATAATTCTAATCTGGGAATAGTAAGAGGAGGTTTGAGCGGGGCCACTCGACTTTTTGCACATAACAGTGAGCTGGTGCGGTTTCCATGAGGAGAGTGAGTAACTAAATAGACACAGGCGCCATAACCGATGGAGCTGGCATCACAGAATCCAACCAGACGAGTTTCGTGTGAGTCATGCGCTGGGACGTAGCGAGGAATTTTCAAATCAGAGAGCAGGTGCATGCGATTAGTGAAATTTGTCCATTTGTGAGATAGATCACTGGGGATGGGTTGATCCCAGTCCAGAGTTTTCAGCCAGAGTAGTTGCATGAAATGTTTCATCCACAGAATCAATGGTGCCAGCCATCCGCAAGGGTCGAAAACTCGAGCGGTATACGACAGGACGGAGCGTTTAGTAATCGGCAAGTCAAGAGGAAAAGGTGTGATATTGTATGAAAATGAGTCGAGTTTTGGTTGCCATTGCAAACCCAGTACGGGAACAAAAGCATATTGATCACACATGTTGATTGCTGTTTCGCAATGTTCGGGGGGTAAATCTGCGAGCACTTCATTGGAGTTACTGGACCATTTGCGTAAATCCAAACTTCCTCGGGCTGTAATAGCATTAAGTTCATTTCTGAGAGCTTTGGCTGCAGGAATTGATGAACTTCCAGTCAAGATATCGTCTACATATCGATGTTGAAGTAAAGCTTTTGAGGCTAATGGAAAATCCTCTAATTCATCAATTGCTAGCTGTTGAACCGCTCGCTGGGCGAGGAAAGCGGACGGCGTTAGACCATAAGTAACGGTACGGAGTTCATATTCTTGAATTTCAGAGGTAGCAGAGGGTCGCCAAAATATATGTTGAAATTTACAGTCTGCATCGTTGAGTAGAATTTGTCGGTACATCATTTTTATGTCGCAACAAAGTGCTACTAAATGATTTCTGAAGTTCATAATAATTTCTGATATATCGGCTTGTAGTTTGGGGCCTTTGAACATAATGTCATTGAGAGAGGTGTTTTTATTTGTGTTACACGAACCATCGAAAACACCACGGGTTTTTGTGGTGGACGAACTTGCCTTTTGAACAGGATGGTGAGGGATAACATAATTAGAGGGACTGTCGGCCAATTTCATGTGTCCGAGATCAAGGTACTCTTGAAAAAATTTATGATACTCAGATTGAAGACATGGCTCACGTTTTAGTCGTTTTTCAAGCGAGATATACCGTCGAAGAGCTGTTTCACGATTAGAACCAATAGACGTAGGTTCAGAGCGGAAAGGAAGTTTCACAATGTAGCGTCCGTCAGCATTGCGAGTGGTTGTGTCACGAAAAAGAGCCTCACATTTTTCATCATCAGGATTTACAGGGGTTTTTTTCTCGAGTTCTTCAATCTCCCAGAACTTGCGGAGAGTGCGATCAAGGGGAGTTAAGGTGAGAAAAGAGCGTGAAGCTTGAGAAGTAGGATGAGATACTGGCGCTGGACCGAAAATGATCCATCCGAAAATTGAGGAGAAACAAGCAGGCTTGAATTGATTTGCAATTTTATCACCGGTCATTATTTCCGGGTATAAATCGGCTCCGAGGAGGAGATGAATGTCACTGGGATTTGTAAATTCAGGATCAGCTAAGTTCAAATGCTTGAATCTTTCAAAGATGTGAGGAGCAACATTAGCTGTAGGCAGCGGGCAGGAAATGGTTTCAAGAATGACAGAATTAACTTGAATGGGATGACAACCAGAACGTGGATATATGTCACAATGCACATATCCTGATGGAGTCGGAACGGGGACATTAGATAAGCCGGCGATAGGTTGATCATATGGACGGGATTTGAGACCAAGTTTTTGGACACAGGCACTTGAAATTGCTGAGATTTGAGAGCCTGGGTCAATGAGCATTTTTACAGAGACAAATTGACCATATTTATTTTTAATTAGAGCGGTAGCAGTACCAAGGAGAACTGTGTAATCATGATCGTCGGGTGAGAAATTGACGCTGCAAGATAATGACATATTAGGGGGTGTAGAAACTGGCGTTGCACTGATAAATGGTTGATGAGATGAGGGTTCAACTTCAAATAGGTGCAGTAAAGAGTGGTGCTTAAAACCGCAATTTGAGCAAGAAAAAGAGGAATCGCAGAATTTTGCTCGATGAGACGTGCCTAAACAGTTAAAGCACCATTTTCGTTCGTTAGCGATGAGCCGACGTTCCTCGGGAGATTTTTTGAGAAACAAAGGACACCTGTAAATTCTATGATCAGCATTAGAGCAAAGAGGACAATTTTGTTCATTACGAGTGGCAACAAAACTTTTAGAGGGAGATACAGAAAATTTTTGTGAGTGTTGAGCCACTTTATGAGTGTTTGATTGCAAGCCTAACGCAGCGTCTTCATACTGCTGAGCTTGAGTTTCGAGAAAGGTCACAATGTCAGAAATAGTGGGAAACAGTTCATTTTCACCTCTATTTTCCTCAAATTTTTGGCGGAGATATGGGTCGAATTTTCGTAGCACAACTGTTGATAGTAAACAATTATCTTCATTTAATGGTTGATTTAACGCTTGAAGAGCTTCCATATTTTCATTCAAAAGAGAGGTGAAAAAACGAATATCGGCTGGTGAGGAACTAGTTACTGAAGGAGCATCCAATATGTTGGTAATGTGTAAAGTAATGATTCGGCGATTGTTATTGTAACGCTTGGTTAGAGAATCCCAGGCGATCTTGTAATTTGGTGCAGTTAGGGGTAAATTACGAATGAGACTGAAAGGTTCCCCCTTAACGCAGCTTCGTAAGTATTGAAATTTTTCGATGGGATCTAGATGGGTTTTATTGTGAATCGCAACCTCGTACAAATTTTTGAATGATATCCAGGTGCTGGTCTCACCAGAAAATGTGGGGAGAGTTAATTTGGGTAACCTCACATTAGGACCAGTTTGAGAAATATTTAGGGAATTTTGAGTCGCGGAAGTTGTTTCTGTAGGAGACGGTGGTGGAGTATCCGGCATTAAGTTGACAAGAATGGCATACAATTCAGAGTGCAACTCGGAAATGTCTTGATGAAACTTCTGAAAATCTTCAGCAACATAATCATCGGGCATTACATCTTGTTCATTGAACTTAGTAATTAATGCAATACATTGATCATATTTTGCGTCAACTTCATCTTTGTAAGCTTTTATTTGATGAACCGTTAGTGAAGAAAGTGGGAGTTTTAACTGAGAGGAAGTGGTTTTAATTGAATTAAACCGTTTAATAATGAGTTGAATTTGCCGCGACAATGTAGCGTATCGCATGATGATGGGCAACACCGTTGCGAGAAACAAAAACAAAAACAAATAAAGGTGACGCAATAATGAGCGCGAGCTTAGAGGTGCACTGAACAGTGCAGAGCGGAGTCGAGCGTTGAGAAGAGGTTGAGAAAGAGGGGAGCGAAAGACTCTGAGATGCGTAGACTGGAGGTGAGTTGTCGCGGAGATCAGCTGTTGAGAAAATCGGACTTATTACAAGTGAGTGCGTGATGAGTGTAAGCAACAAATCCCAAGGGAGGGGGGGGGGCTGAGGAGCGAAGCATACACCAGAGACAAATAGAGACCTTGCACTATTCTTGCGCGCGGTGTCCACTTTTCGTGGTTCAATTTTGGTCGGAACTCATCGAAACAACAATCAACCTTCGCATAATGTTGACTGATGAGCACGTATTTTGCATTCGCCGAGCAAAACCTGTTTCCGTTTCCGGGACCGCGGACCAATCACAGCCTTTTGTTGAGCTTCACCATCCAACATTATGCGAAGGTTGATTGTTGAGGCCGATGAGTCCCGACAAAAGTTGTTCACGAAAAGTGGACACCGCACGCAACCACGGGAAGAATAGGGAGTTCACGGTCTCTATTTGTCTCTGGCATACACGGTAGGAGATGATAAGGAAAGACGACTGGTTAGTTCTACTCGGAGGAACGGTACGAGGTACAACACATGGCGGAGAGAGGGGAGGAGTGATGAGCGCGAAGAACCGATGAGAAACGAGGAGCTCACTGAATACTGATAACAGCGCAAGAAATCACTGACTCAAATTTCAAGGACATTGAAACCGTTATGCATACCACGCACTGTATGCAGACGCACATTTTTATTTTAAAACTTAAATTTCGGCTTTTAGTGGACTGTATGTAATAGGATGTACTGGTTCAAAAAAAAATAAACGAAAAATCCGGCCCGAGGGACCAATGTTTCGAAACCGAGAAATAATAATAAAATGATGAGTTTAAAACTGTAAACTGAATATATACCTTTGGTAGGTGATTAAAGATGAAGTTGCGAAGGGCTAGCCCATGTTGTTGCTTGTATGATGAAACGGACGAAAACTTGAAACGATGGTGAGAAATTATATTAAAAAACGGAGAAATTAAACTGAGCAAAACGTACTTAGATATTATAAAATAAACCGAAAACGAGAGAGAGAAAGAACGAGAGAGAAAAAATAACGTGACAAAAAAACCGGCGAAAACTCTTTTGAGAGAGAGAGAGAGACATCGCTTTAGACACGAGAGAAGGAGCAACAACTGAGTCACTACCGGGGGCCGCCGCTAGCGCTGCGGGCGGAAAACACGCACAGGAGGAAAGGTGAGCGGTAAATTCAAAATTATAATAGAGTTCCTAACAAATTCTTTGGAGTCAATTCCCTATCTGACATTTTTGTTTCAGCTCTCTACGCCCAGCCGTTTTCCAGAAAAAATACCTATCCGGGTGGTCTGGTACACCCTGTATATGAGAAATGGTAGTCCTTAGTGCGTACTAATAGGCCTTGAAGTCAAAAGTTGCGAAAAAATGCGGCTTTTCCGGGAAAATTAGTTCGAATTTTGCGTTTTTGCACGAAATTCTCGTTTTTACGTGTTGTAAGCTCTACATCGCTACAAGAGTAAAATTTGGCAACACCGTCTAAATGACTCGAAACTCAGTATCCAAGGGTACTTTTTAACGCTGAATTCATATTTTGCATCAGTTTTTCAAAATTCGAAAATCCAAGATGGCTGCCGACCGATTAGCCAAAAAATTTGTCGGCGGCCATCTTGGATTTTCAAATTTTGAAAAACTGATGTGAAATTTGAATTCAGCGTTAAAATGTACCACCGAATACCAGATTTCAAGTTATTTGGACAGTAGAAACAGTTTATGCCAACTTTTTCGGTCAAATACCACATAGTGCGGCGCGTCGCGACGCACAGTCGACCAGAACATGCTTTGATGCATTGTGCGGTGGTGTCGCATCAAAATACACGGAATCAAATGGACAAATTACTCGCTTAAACCTAACCTTAAAATCCCCCATGGTGGTTACGCAGGTTACCTATTAAACCGCCACTCTAGATAAATGTATAGCTCGTTGGTTGCTATAAGTAGGTCTCGATTTAAAGCAGTGGCGTAGGGTGCAATTTGGCGATATTTTGGCTTTTTTAACTTATAACAGGTATTGTATTCAAGGGTGTTCACCGAAAACTCGATAGTTCGATATTTCTGATGAGTTTAAAGGAAGGAAGTACACCATTGCCAAATTGCACGCTGCGCGGTGCGCCATTGAATTAAAGCTCGTGTTATTCTGTACAGTACTCCTCGGGCATAAGTCCCATATGACGTCCCTAAAGAAAAGTTTCAAGTCCTTGATCGACTGAATATAATGACCAAAAAAAAAAAAAAACTCATCACTTTAAAGTCCCCCCCCCCAAACTTTGAACCCCCTCTATAGACGGTTTTAGTGCGAAGTCAACGGTTAGCCAACAGCCCAACAACCACAACAATGCATTCATCGGTCGCAATCGGTTGTGATAAAACTCGCGTAGCGTTCCAAACTATCTCACTCACTCTCCCGTGACCCCCATGTACATACATCCATCTCTTTCCAGTATCGAAATTCGTATACAGGGCCTTGTTCTACAACATATTATTATCAAAATCGCATTAAAATGCCTCGAGAAATTCATTTCTGCCATAAAATTTCACAAAATAAGTCTCTAAGTACGATTTTTGAAAGTAGAGTGAGATGACAGTACATAGGGGTCACGTGAGAGCGAGAGAGACAAACTGGCTTTGTTTGGAACGCTCATCGCCGGCAGTCGCCATTACTAAAACCCTCTATTGTTTTCAAAGTAGAAGAATACGATACTCAGCTGTTTACAAGTCCCGACAAAATTGACAAGTGAAATTGGACACCTGTCGCAAGCTTTGTGCTATAGGTCTCTATTTGTCTCCATACCTGAACTTTGGACTATACCATGGGTATATACGACTGCGGACTGAGTATACCATCCCAGCTACACCACTGAATAACTGCTGCATGTAGCGTAAATTTGCATCAGGCCCATTAACGTAGCACTCAAAGTGCTCTTGGACTTCACAAATTGATGAAGGGTCTCCCGCAACTTTTATCGTAGCAAAAATTTAAAAATGTCGTCCTCCGCACTTCCTTGAATCCGCAAGTAGACGTATATACAACTCCGGTCCGTAAGAGCCATAAGCGTGCGACACGGACTTTTGTCTTTTGAGCATGCGCCCCTTTGCATTGCTTTGCTCATGCTCTGCGGACGTTATCACGGTCATGAAACCACTCCCTCCTACACTCCTCCGCGCGGCAATCTTCGTAACAGTTCATTGTGGCCACTTGTATAATTCACTCACATTTCAGACTTGTAGGTGGAACACCTATGACTCAACTCACTCTATCCAATGGCGTGTCCAGTCCCGGCGTCCCGTCTTGAGCAAAAGCTGTAGTCACCATCATGACCCATTGATATAAATTAAAATAGCAGTACTCTCTAGTCTCTATAGGTCCACCACCCCCCTCCCCTCCTCTCCACGAGCAAAAGCATGTTTCGTGGACAGGTAGGATGAAAATAAGATTGGAATAACCTATTAAAAACAAGGAAAGAGGACCCACTGCTCCACTCACCGGCTCGCGTTGGTCGCCCCGGTGCCCCGGCCGTATCGACGTCCCGCGTTGCATCGTTAATAATAAACGCATAAAATATGAATCTTGAGTTTTATTAGAGTTCCCTCTCTTACTTACTTCCTTCCTTTCTTTCCTCCTCCTCCTCCTCCTTCCACTCATCCCCCCTCATTCTTTTTCATCTACACTCTAACCTCTATGAGGCTCCTGGTGCACGGGGAACGGTAAAATATTGCGTATACTAATCTTTCAGCTGAGTTCTGGCGCAAAACTGAAAGAAAAGTATTGAAGAGCTGATAATTTCTCCACGCGATCGTAAGAAAGAAGAAAAACAGAACGCGTTCGGTGCACAACGGTCTATGATCGTCAAAACGTGGCCAAAAATCAGAAAGTAAATTTCTCATCTCCACGGCAAACATTACAGTGGAAATCTGAGTGCTTAGTAGCGGCGTAACCAGGAATTTTTCTAGGGGGGGGGGGGGGTCCGGGGTTCGAAAATTGTCAAGGGAGGTCCAAAGATACTAATTTGGTAAAATTCGTCTGAAAACGCAAAAAATTACCTTTTTTAGGACAAATTTTGCTGTCATGAGGGGGGGGGGGTCCAGCCAGACCCCTTGGACACCCCCCCCCCCCTTTGCTATGCCACTGGTGCTTAGAGCTGGATGCCTCAAGTCTCTGATGTCTTCTGACAATAAACAAAGAAACAAAAACTTTCCTTCTCTCAATAATATGTCTATTGGTGACTGTAGGCTCTAATCCGGAGCATAAGCCAGTTACCCCCGGAGTCCCTATGTATGTAGAAGGTTAAGACGAGTGGGTAGTCAACTTCTGATTGGTTGATGAGTTTTAGGCTCTACAGACGCCGCCATTGGATGTGATTTTGCCTTTTTGTTTACAATTACAGTTGTTCACCAACGGTGTTTTACGGATGAAGAGTTAATTTTCGATGAATCTCAATCTCTTAATTTTAAACATGATACACCTCTGGAATGTCTAATACCCCCAAAAGAATCTTTCAAAGAGTAAATAGATGTCGATCAACAAGATGAGTGAAATATTAAATGGTTAGAAACTCAGCGGCACAGTGATCTTTGCAGTGGACCAACACACAACAACGGCCCTCAGAATGTAAACAAATGTGCAAAATCGCATCCAATGGCGGCGCCCATGGTTTCACTTGTCTTAACTAGAGTCCCTGTGCGTAGAGAGTTAAGACAAGAGGGTAGTCAACTTCTGATTGGTCCATGAGTTTTAGGCTCTACGGATGCCGACATTGGATGCGATTTTGCACTTTTGTTTGCAATCGCAGTTGTTTACCAAAGGTATTTTCCGGAAAAAGAGTTAATTTTCGACCAATCTGTTAATTTTAATCATGATACGCCTCAAGAATGTCTATAAATTCCAAAAGAATCTTTCAAAGCGTAAATAGATGTCTATCCTCAAAAGCAGTTAAAGATTACATCGTTAGAAACGCAACGGTACTGTAATCTTTGCAGTGGACGAAAACACAACAACGGCCCTCAGAATGTAAACAAATGTGCAAAATCGCATCCAATGGCGGCGCCCACGGTTTCACTTGTCTTGACTCTCTACATATAGGGACTCTAGTCTTAACTCTCTACATATGTATAGGGACTGTAGTAACCCCCCCCCCGGCCCCCCGCCCATAACAAAACGAAAAATTCTCATCAATTTATCATTGTAGCCTTTATTTGAAAATGAGGACCTTAGAACAGGGCCCTTTCTTCTGTATTACTGTTGCAGAGAATATTTGCCTGGATTATTAGAAAAAAACAAAATCCAAAATGATGAACAGTGTGCAGTCGAGTATTCATCAAAATTTCAAGCATTAAAATAAACTTCCAAGTATATACGTTGCAGTCACGAAATAGACTAGGGAAAGACAAATGGAAAAAATGCGTTATATGTCCGCAACAGCCTGTTTTCCAGCAATAAATGTGATATTCTGTGAATATTTTCCCTTTTTTCTTTTTTTGGGAAACTTTTGCCTGGTTTGAAATTTTGGGTTCCCTAAAACCAAACCCCTTCCCCAAAAAAAAAATTGGGCCTTATTTGTGGGGAGCCTTTTAAAAAAAACCAAATTATAATCTCTAATATCAATCACTCATCGATTAGAAATTTTTTCTTGCCCTCGCCAATTTTTAAAACCTAGCAATTTTTTTAAATTCCCTAGGCTTCGTGCAGTTCCAAAATGTCCCATTTGTTTTTAAACTTTTTGATGCGCTGCTTCTTAACCAATTTTTGACTAATTCAAATGGGGGTTGTTGCCTATTTTTACAAAAACATTAGGGGTTGGTGGCGGGGCGAGTTCCTTTTAGAGATTACCGACAATTATAATTTCTGGAATTGGTCAATTTACTCACTCCGCCATTGGATCGATTTTTTTTTGTTCCTCCCCCAAGTTGTTCCAATAGTATTTCGGATAGAGTTAAATATCACGAATCGTGAGTTTCTGCGCCTCGTGCAATATCGCAAAAGTTTCCCACGAAATTGGGATTAAAAAAGGTAAAAATCTTTCATTAAAAATGGGGCCTGTTTTTTCAGTGGACAATCATTTTTAAGGGTAAAATTCAAATGGGGGGCAATTATTGCATCCAAAATTGTGGGCCCGCCACTGGTTCTTTTTAATTGTGAAATAGGTGGTGGCGTGGGCGGGCGACCTGTCAAATGGGGAAACAGACTAACGATTAGACCTGTCTTTTTTGTCCGCGACCTTGATCGCTGATAAGCTGCAGGGCTCTCAAAACGTCTCCTCTGCTCTTCCGGGTTATGTGGGTCAAAAAATATTAGAACGATGACACTAAAGTAGGTAATTCAAATGATGTGAAAAGATTCTTTCACGCAAACACTGTTAGTGTTAGATCAAAAGTGTCCTGGTTTTTTCAAGACAAAGGCAAGGTCCATTTAAACAGGCCAGTCCGAAGGCGCTGACATCTTTATTACCAAATCGGGAAATTGAGTTGGTCCAATGGGGGTTGTTTTCCCGATTTTGCCAGGGCCCACTGCCAGCATATACTTGAGGAAGCAAAAGATTATAATGCGATTAGACTGACCTATTAAAATTTAAAATGGACCTTGACCAACTCGGGAAACCACCAACACCCCCCTCCCCCCACCATATATGAATAACTTGATTTCCCGGGTTGGTCACAAAGTCTAAAGCGCTATCGAACAGACCAGTCTATATGTGATCTTGGGCTGAAGAAGAATTAGAGAGAGAGAAGACAGCTAAAACTCAAACCTGCAATAAGGGCACGCATATTTTCCAACGCTGATTATAAAGTAATCCTAATTAGTTGATAAGCGATTCTGTGACACAACAGATTCTTTGACACAACACAATCACTGCAAACACTTCACGAGACACGATCACTAGCATGGGTGGATCTATTAATCTGGCAACAGCACATTCATCCAATGGCGTACCGTACAATTTGGCAACATTGCAATTTGTCCATTTAAACCCCTGATAAAGATCGAACGAGTGTTAGGTGAACACCTTTGCATTCGACCTTTACAAGAGCTTTTAAATGGAAACAGTATAACGTTTCCAAATTGCACGCTAAGCGGCCTACGCCACTGCCATTTGAATGCATGAGAAACAATCGATTAGTAAAAGGTCTAAGGTCCACTCGAAAATCGACTCTTTCTCATACGTTCAAATTGGAAGAATACATGGTTGCCAATTTTCTAGATCCGCCCATGAACACTTTTGGATTGGAATTGAAATTTGAAATTGACAAAGGGTAAAAAAGTGGGAACGTCACAGATGATATCACAACACAACTCACTAGTTCAGAACTATTAAAGAACTATTACACTATGTGAAAAATTTCCGATAGTTTCAATAAATGTTCTGATATTATATATATTCCCGCACTTTACATTCCATAAAGTCATAGGAATAGGAATTCGTATCGATTCAAGCGCCCTAACTATCGCAACGTTTGATTTTATGATTGGAACAGTAGCGGCTCGTGCAATGTGGCAACAACGTAATCCCTCCATTTTAACCTATGTAAAACAATCGATCTTCACGAGGCGCAATTGCACCCCCAAAATATCGATACTTTTGCATAGATTTAAATGGAAAACAAGCCTGGTTGCCAAATTGCACCAGCCGCCACTGGATTGGAATAAGGGGAGAAACAACAATGACAACGATTTTTTTCTTATAGTTTTAACAATCACTTTTTTCTCCGAGTAACTAAGTACATGACAGTTGTCATACTTAAAACCGGTGGTTTCATAATAATAATTATAGAAGGACTAGGTTACTAAAGCACTTTAAATTAAATTAATAAAGGGGACATACGATCGCAAAATTACTCGCTGCAACGAACGGCTCATTACAACTCGCGACCGACCCTGGAAATAGACTGAGGGTGTGAGGATGTCAGTGATTTGAGGCGACAAAACAACAGCTCGGTTTTCGTCAGACGCGGCGGAATGTTTACTAACTATTGGCGCCAAAATATGTGGAATCCGCATCGGATGGAGAGGACGAGTCAGCCGGGCAAATGCTTGATAAGAAGCATAGCACTACCGTCTATGCGGGAGGGAGCGGGGAGCAGCCGGCGCGGCAAGGAGCGAAGCGAGAGAAAGAAAGAGATTGAAAGAGAGAGTGAGTGAGACAGAACGATAAGGGTGGCGCGGTGTGGGTTTCGTTCGGTGGATTTTCATTCAATCTTTCTTAATTTCAAGATAAAGGGACCGCAGTGCTGCGTGCAGATCCTTCACAGCAAATTAACAATTCACATGTTTTTACTTTTGATTTGTCTCCATTTACTCTTTGGTCTCCAGTCTTCGGTGATTTTGTTTCGTCAGTTGAGTTTAGAGTCCCTTGATGGAAATATTGTATAGGGAGTACCGACACGAGCTCAACGATTTGTGATTGGTCGTTGGTTTTAGGCTCTCACGGAGTCGAGCAGGATTCGACGACATCGAAGGCTCCACACGAAAGGAGTCGATTCGTAGAGGAACGTATGGGAACGGACCGGAATGCCGGCAAATCCGCCAGTCCACCACTGGTCCACTGTTGAACTTAACCTTCGAATTCGTTCAGGCAGTCGACTAAATCGACTCCTGTCAAAATGCATAAAGCGTCGTGTCGGTACTCCCTACACAATATTTCCATCAAGGGACTCTAGTTGAGTTGAGTGCTCGATCTTGACTCTTGACGTGCGTGTGGCCCGTGTTGTTGTCAAGTGTCCACTCCCGCGCCTTTTTCGTTGCTTACTTCCAACTTCAGTATTTCACTTCGTTGTTTCGGTTGGGACTTCTGCGGGTTTCTATAGTCTTATTTATACTGTGTTTTGATAAAATTGAGTTATACTTAGTACCTTACCATTTGGTGTGCGCTCTCTTCTGACGTGCCGTTTAAACAGCATTGAACAGCTTGACGCGATTTTGTTTGTGTGTCATGTGGCGGTGTTTTTTATAGTGTAGTTCGTCGTATCAATTAAATTAAAGGATTGTCGGCGAGGACACCAGAAGAAGCAAACAGAATAGAACAGGTAATTACATTACTTTACGTTTGTATAATGCTAGTTGCTGCCTCAAATTTCTAATGCTAATTTAAGCAAGGAGCACGTTAGCACGTCAGTGTAATATTTTGAAATTTTGGAATAAAAACCGCCAGTAAATATTTGGTCAAGCACCTTTGGTTGAACATGGATTGGTGGGAAATAAAAAGGATTCCGAAATGATTCAGGGCATAGTCGTGCAGTTTCGAGACGACTCAAAACGTATCGATGGAATCCAGTGCGGTGCCGCGTGTAATTTGGCAACACCGTAATTCGCACATTTAAACACTTGAAAAAGGGCGAACTTTTGGCGGTTCACAGAGCATCACTCCCTCTAATCGATATTTTACACGAGTCTGAATGGACGAAAAGTAGCGTTGCCAGATTGCACGCGACGCCGCTGAATTTGAATCGTGTGTTTTAAAAGAGCACGAGCACAGAATACTCTAATCAGAACGGAAACTCTAATTCATTTTGAAACATTCTTTACTTCGGGCCGCCATGTTCGAAAGTGAGTATCTTCGGCAATCTTCGGCAGATCTTCGGCAACTGGCCGAGTTGTGATTGGTTGTATAGCCTGAAAAAGCATGTCCGCCATCTTGAGAAGTGAGTAGGCACAGTTGCCAGTTTGTGCCAGTAAATTCCAAATCTTGTTTCCATTGGCTCTTATGGGAGTTTCCCTTCTGATTGTATTATTCTGTGGCACGAGCTCTCATTTTGCGGTTGGATGAGTTGCAATATTCATAGTTGAATTTATTGCCAAGTATGGTCTACTTTTTCAATGTTCTAATTGTCTCTAATGTATAAGTATGAGCAGTAGTAAACAGTTTTTCAAGGCACTTCGAGTTTGACTAGGAAGTTATGATGTCCCTCAAGCCAGTGGCTGCCCGTGCCAATTGGCAACAATGTTTACCCTCTACTTAAATCTGTGCAGAGCAATCGATTGCTGATGAAGCGCTGCTTCGCACGATCGAATCGATTTTTTTGCATCGATTCAAATGGAAGGAAAGCATTGTTGCTAAATTGTACGAGCCGCCGCCGCCTCAAAGCTCTTCTATTGATTTTATTCGTAGAAATGTTTCCGACGCTGTTAATTAATTGAATGAACCTTTCGTTGGCACGGTTTTTTTGGACAGATTGTCAGACTTTACCGACCTGCTGGAAGTAATCGTTCTTTATCGCCATAGATCGGTTTGGCACTGGTCCGGGTCTCTTGACTCCCCAGGGCTGGAAGGGGGGGAGGCCGGGAGGGGGGTTTTCTTGTTTTTTAGACAGCAGAGTTGGGAATTTTCTTCTCGTGGTTCTTGAGAGAGAAAGGAAATTGGGGCTTTAGCTCCGTATGTTCAAAAATTTCGCCCAACATACAGGGTGTAACAGAAATATGTGATCTTATGTGCCGCCCCCCCCCCCGTCTAACTCTTGAACGAGTTGAGATAAAAAGTTGCAGTTTGCGCAGTCAGATTGTATGAAGAATTTAATTGCCTACGGGCTATCTCGAAAAATCTAAAAGGCAACCCCTATTTTTTGATGCATCATTCAAAAGAGCGTATAGTTCCAACACTTTCGGCGCAAACCAAAGGTCAATATCGAAAGTTCGATTTAGACCCATTTTCTAAAAAGCATTAATCCTCTTTCTGAAGTCGTATTTGGAAAAAAACAAAAACCAAGTGAGTCTAGTTTGTGCAATGTGCAAGTCCTGTGCAGTGCAGGAGAAAGTTCCGCCCAAGGTCCATATACGTAAGGTCTGGCCGGTAGCGCCAACTCGGGAAATCCAATGTTTGGGAATCCATACCCCCATTTACTTTAACATTCTTCCCGAGTTCGCCGCCATCTTGGATCAATGATTTTAAATGGAGAAGTGGTTCCCAAACTGGGGACCAACGAGGGGAGCCGAAAGCTACCGGCCAGACCTCATGTATATGGACCTTGGTTCCGCCTTTGATAACTTTTTTTCTCTCTCTTAAATTTGGTTTCCGAGCCCCGACTTTTTTTTAACAGTTTAGCTTTCCGGGGGGGGGGAGTGATGCTGAATCTAAAAAATTCATTGGAACGATCCCTATAGAGTGATTCAATGATTGAACAGTACAACAAACTGAGAATTTTGGCGCAAATCAAGTTCGAAATTGTTTATCTCATTTGACGTATCAAACTTTGGAAATCAAACTTTGACATTCGATATGTCGAATGCTGAAAACGCTACTGACCTCCGATTTGCGCTTATATGCTTAGTGATTTTTCGATCGATGTATCTTATATTTTGGGTTATTTTCGGCATTTTTTGGGATCGCCCTACCAAAGAAATGGGAACGTTAGAAAATGGGGCCCTAAAATGAAATGATGACTAAATTTGTGCTTGAGCCGTTTGTTTACAGTAGAGTTTCTGCTTTTCAGAGCATTTAAACTAAAAAAAAAAAAAAAAAAAAAAAATCTCAAGTATCGAATTTTTAAATAGGCCTGTGTAAGTAGTGTTGTTTTGAAAATGGGTCCAAAGTAAACTTGAGGCCTATTAAAGTGGATTGATCGGAAACGCTTGATCTACATATGTTTGCGACGCATCAAGAGTAAACGTTTGCAATCGATGCAATCTAATTTGAAGATCAATGCGATCGCGTAATCCGCTGCAGCGCTTCTTACGGTGAGGGTGACTGAACTTAGTTAGGGATAACTATAGCAGTTTTCGTAAGTTACTGTAGAAATTACGAGTGCACTATGTTATTATATTCACAGATTTTAGAAAGCCACTCATGACTCAAAAGGTGAATTTTGAAGGTTCTAAACGTGTTTATCCTTGTCACCCTCCCCAGTCTTTTTTGGGGCTGAAATCCATATCGGAATGACCCATTCTACTGCAGCAAAAATATGCATACGATTTGTACACCTTTCTGAAGTGTTGAAATTATTTAAACCTCTATAATTTATATGAGTCGGATACTCCTCATTATACTTACTGTGCCATCATAGTGCCGTAGCGTGCAATTTGGCAACGTTGCGGTTTGTCCGTTTAAAGTCATGAAAAAGATCGAGCTATTGGGTGTTCGGTGAACACCTTCGCATTTGACCTTTTATTAGGGTTTAAACGGACACACTACAACGTTGCCAAATTGCACGTTACACCACTGTGTGCCATCAAAATGATTCGATGACACGTCGCTCTTAATCTATCATAAGGGGCGGTAGCCCCCGGCCAAGTAAAAAAAAAAAAGAAAGAAAAAAAAAGTAAGAACAAGAACAGAACACAGATGCCAAGAGACGCGGTCGGGGCACCGACACTTATATACACGCAACAGAGCAAATTTCGCGATTTCGGCGTTTTGGGATCGTTAATCATCGATTCCAGTTAAGCCGCTAATCAAAACCCCATATCACCCCATATCGATCGATTTGCCACGCGCTCGAGATGATGATTCTAAAATTTCAAATCAATCGGACAATTTATAAGAAAGATATTAAGAAAAAACAGCTAATTTAAGCCTCTAAAACTGCACGTTTGGTCATCATGAATTTTACACGGACGATTGCGAGAGAACCATTGCTCCAAATCATTAAAACTTGGTACCGTTAGATTTGTAATGTTCTAGTGTAAGTTGCTTTCAATTTTGAGACCAATCCGACTTCAGTGCTCGGAGAAATCGTCAAAATACTTGACGGTTGTTCCGTTTCAGAAGCATTTCAGAGCAATTAATCGGAAAGTCCTACAGGGTAAACGGTGGCACGGATCGAAGAAAACTTGGTACAGAAATGTCCGTATTGCTTCCGTGTGCGTGCTTTTGTCAACATTTTAACGATCCGAGCAATATTAAGGGAGAAATCTTCAATTGAATACATGTCAGTCATAGAATAAGAGACAAGAGAATCGTTTTAATTATCAGTTGTTGTAACCGTCGCCCACCAGACGGCGCCAACCTCCAGTCGACCGACTGTCAAACAAACCGGTAGCGTTCGATGAGGCCCTTAAATGATGACATGTTTTTGTTTATTTGTTTTCATTCGGGTGATTTTGTTTTGCTCGTCGTGTTGATCGATTCGGTTACGACTATATTCGAATTATTGGCTTTCTTTAAAATGAAAGTGTTTGCTGCCACCATTCACTTCATTCTTTACTCCTTGCTCGCCTGATGGATTCTGTGTTTTATCCTCCAACTTTGCTCGGTAAATCAGAAATCAGTGTTGTTTTTAGTCGGAGTCATTGCGGAGATGCAACTCTTTCACCTGGACTGTTTAACGTGAATAACAATTCATCTATTATCTAGTATGTAGTGCCGTGACCGAGTTCTTAACTAACAAGATAGTTTCAGATAACTTCGCTGTGGAATTCGGTAACCTACGGGTGCTTCTAGCTTTTGTCTCTGAGGCTACCGTCATGCCTACCTATTAAGTACCTAACCCTACCTAACCATACTATTTGTTATTGGTGTCGTGTCATGCAACCATTGAATTTGCTCACTGAACTCTGTATATTTAATAATATCTCGCATTTATTGTGGTCAGTGTGTTCCTTGATTCTGGGCTGGGTTGCTCATTCTTTCTGTCGCAAATGAAGCTTGCTCGGCCCCCTCTACTCAGTTCGTCAGTCTCGGGTCACCTTTCCCCATTGTATCTGAGCTGCCATCATAATGGATGATACTGCATGTAGATCCAGTCATACATGTAGTCACCTTAAGTCTGAGCTGTTAGTCAAGTATTTCTCGTATCCGAGGGTTGTGAAAAAAAACCCTGACCCAGAAATCTTTGCGCCGACAGTTAGCTAATTCAGCAGAAGGATATGCAGCCTGATCATACCTCTACTAGAGGAAGTAGTGTGTAATAAAGCATTCACGAAGGTAAAATTCCTCAACCTAGTAATAACCTCTCTCAGCTATTCTTTACCAGACCAGAATGTGTCTCTATGCTTGTTCACTTTGGTTATACTTCTATAACAATCCCAGACTAGTAGTAAGTAGTAAATAATGGGCGGAAGCTTTTCTGTTGATTGTGAGGGTGATTCGATTAACTTGGTATGCGTGGTCTTACATGAGATGGCAGTTGACAGCTTGAACTGCTCTCTGAGCAATTGATAAGCTGGTGCTTCTGCCTATTTTTTGATGCGCTGCGACATCACTTTGGGACCAATTGTAGGCAAAATCAAACTAATCTATACTAAGCTGAACAACCTCAACCCTTCTGATTATTTGATGAGAAGATAGTGTATTTAATGGTATATTTGGTAGAGAACCACATCAACTGACTGCTTGTTTACCCATCTTAAACACATTTTGCTCTTCTCCAGCTTTCTGCACTCCATGAATTTTTTTCTTACATTGTTTCTGTATGCTGTAACTTCATATCAAATGATACACAGAAACATGTACTAGAGGTCGTTTCAGGAGGGAGGGAGGGAGAGGGAGAGAGAGGGAGGGAGAGAGAGAGTGAGAGGTTGAGAGCAAAGATTATTCATGTTTCAGACAGAGTTTGATTAGAAACTTCAACCGCGGACTAATCCTGCGTCAAACTGTTGCTCTAATTTTACAATCATGATGCTGTGTCATGCTGTGCCAATGCAAGTCAGCAATGTCTTTTAAGCTTTGAACCTTTGAGAACAGATTTAAGCTCATCTGCAAGCACCCCGGCCCATAAAAGTGTAGCTGATCAGTTCTCTTGTTCTAAAAATCCTCTCTCTGCATTCAGTGTACACCAGGAAGTAGCTAGATTTGCAGAAAGAAAGGCAACATGATGCACCAGAGTTTGTGAATGCCTTGATCCGCAAAAATTCCCAACTACAGGAGGAAATTGAGTTTTATGAATTTCATGAGATTAAGTGTGATCATTGCGGACATGTAAATAGAAATTCTAATCTCAGCAGAATTTTGCAACTGCCTGTAAGCTTAAATGAACAGAGTATCACCAACATGATCAAAAATTATTCTTCGTGGAACTATCCCGAGGGTTTAAAGTGTGAACTTTGTTGATGCGACAATAAGAAAAATGCACTTTTATCAGTAATACAGGAAAATGCTTACTATCCAATTATTATTGAATAAGTGGGAAAATGGACAAAGTGTCAAAATAACAAATTTTCAACTAGATGATCTCCGTTCATCTGATCTTACTGTTAATGTTAGTCTCTTCAGGTTGCATTCAGGGATGTTCCATCATATGGAACAGTGACAGATTCGGGTCACTACACGGTTGTTGTGCGCTTGGAGTATGATAAAAATATTTGAGCAAATGACCAAAACATTTCTGAGTGTTGATGACCCGAGGGGACCAAGGATGCCTACTTGCTGTTCTATTGTAAGGTGGAATAATTGCGACGAATAACTAAATTGAACCAAACCATTTTAAGAAAGATAGACTCAATGGCAATTAATTCATGCCAACATTCTTGCGTGTCTGCACACCTAGCAGCTTTGTTTAAATTTCAACAATTGCCATTTTTAAGCTCGGTTCGATGATTCATGTACATAGTGAACTCGAGCGGCGGAGGTTTTAGTGGGTATGCCACACTCTAATAATATTCAAGAGACATGCTGGAGAATCTCACACAGAGCCTTTAAAAGGTCAGGTTATAAAAACTTTGCTCATAAAAAAAAAAAAAAAAACAAAAAAAAAAAAAAAAAACAAAAAAAAAAAAAACAAAAAACAACCCAATGCAATCAGAGATTGGTAACATTTGATTTGTATTATCAACCACCAACTATTTGCAGTTGAACTCAGCTTTTTGGTCAAGCCAGAATCATCCAAGTGTCTCCCAAAACGAGCACTGATATTGCCACAAAAACTTTGATCAAAATGATTAAAGTAAAAAAGGTGGCCAAGCAAAAAAGTGTCTCCCAACTCCGCTTCTCCTTCCTTTCTCTTCTCTCCCCCAATTTATTTTATATTGCAAGCTGGTTCATTTGACTTTACACTCCTTGCTAAAATCCAAATTTCCGAGATTATGGCTCTCTTTTTTAGCGCCAAAAGGCACTGAAATCAGGGAGCCAAGTTTACTTTCTTTCTTTCTAACTCCGTGCCAGTATGCAATCTGTGATACCGCGCACACTTTTAACCAACGAGGCGGGAGGCTGGCTGGCTGAGTTGACTGATTAGTCGACGCCGCTAACGCGGCGCGACTGCTGGGTTGCGATTGTTTTCTTCGATTAATCGCACAAATATTGCTGATATAACACGGAAGTCAAGGAATCTGCGGTGAAGAAATTATTACCACTGCCGTCTCTACAAATCAACGAAGAGAGAGGGGGAGGGGAGAGGGAGAGAAAGAGAAAGAAAGCGGGGTAGTCACAATTTATTTCAAGAAATAATTGGAAGAAAAAATTGAAAATGAAGGAGGAACTTCAGACTTTGGCCGGGGGGGTTTTTTTGGGGTATTGGTGAAATGACTGTCGGATACTTGGAGACGTTTTCTGAGAATTTGAATGGGAAAAAACCCCCCGGCCAAAGTCTGAAGTTCCTCCTTCATTTTCAATTTTTTTTTCCAATTATTTCTTGAAATAAATTGTGACTACCCCGCTTTCTTTCTCTTTCTCTCCCTCTCCCCTCCCCCTCTCTATTCGTTGATTTGTAGAGACGGCAGTGGTAATAATTTCTTCACCGCAGATTCCTTGACTTCCGTGTTATATCAGCAATATTTGTGCGATTAATCGAAGAAAACAATCGCAACCCAGCAGTCGCGCCGCGTTAGCGGCGTCGACTAATCAGTCAACTCAGCCAGCCAGCCTCCCGCCTCGTTGGTTAAAAGTGTGCGCGGTATCACAGATTGCATACTGGCACGGAGTTAGAAAGAAAGAAAGTAAACTTGGCTCCCTGATTTCAGTGCCTTTTGGCGCTAAAAAAGAGAGCCATAATCTCGGAAATTTGGATTTTAGCAAGGAGTGTAAAGTCAAATGAACCAGCTTGCAATATAAAATAAATTGGGGGAGAGAAGAGAAAGGAAGGAGAAGCGGAGTTGGGAGACACTTTTTTGCTTGGCCACCTTTTTTACTTTAATCATTTTGATCAAAGTTTTTGTGGCAATTGACAGGTCATAAATAATGATACATGGAAAAATGTTACTTCTAAAAAAAAAACTTTATTGCGTAAAAACTATACTTTATGAGATACTCATTACAAAAATAAAAATTAATCAAGTTTACACAAAATAATAAAAGACCGTGTTGATGAGAAAGCGCCAAACTTAGGCTGACACACTTCTCTACAGAGGATATCTGTTAAAGTAGTATTTCTTACTTTTACAGAGAAAATAATTTGCTTGATGAAAACTCTTACATTAAGTTAATCAACTTTTTTTCGTGGCAGTATTGTTTTTCAAATCAAGTTGCTACCCATTTTATTTTTTTAAAAAAGGAAACGTTTAAATTTTGATTTTAATCAGCTTTTGTCTTTACATTGTTACAATCAAAATTATAATTTTTACAATATTTACAATTTGCAGTCTTCAGTTTTTGTTTCATTTGTTGCTTTTCAATATTTAGTGGGTAGATATACCCCCAATTATTTTTTAATGACAGTTTCATTTTAATTTTAAAAGTGTACATCATGTGTCCCCCCTCCTTATTTTAACTTCATCATGAGCAAACATCATAATACCTACGACTATGTAAGTAGTCGAGTATAAAACGTGCAATTTGGCAACAGTTTTTTTTTCTCCATTTGATTCTGTGTTAAACAATCGATTCTATAAAGAGGCAGCGCTTCATCAACTATTGACTGTCGTACTTATAGCATAAATGGAGAGGGGAAAAAAACTGTTGCTAAATTGCAAGCGAGCCGCCACTAATGAAAGGTAAGGTCTGGAAGCAGTGGCGTAGCCAGGAATTTTTCTAGGGGGGGGTCCGGGGTCCGAAAATTGTCATGGGGGGGGGGTCCAAAGATATTAATTTGGTAAAATTTGTCTCAAAACGCAAAAAATGACCTTTTTTTAGGACAAATTTTGGTGTCATGGGGGGGGGGGTCCAGACCCCCTGGACACCCCCCCCCCCTTGGCTACGCCACTGTCTGGAAGGATTCTGTTCTGAGGAGAAAGCGATCGAAACGATGTCTTACACCAAATAATGAATTGCTGTAATCTTTGACTTTGGAATCTTTATCACAAGACCGCAACCCTGTAGTTGCGGCTATAGTGTAATTTGGCAGCAGCACCCCCCCCCCCCCCATTTAAACGAATGCAAAACAATCGATTCTCTAGGTGGCAGTCAGACTCCTCAAGAATCGATTGTTTTACCCAGGTTTAAATGGGAAAATTACATGGTTGCCAAATCGCACGAGCCAATACGGCAACCCTGTCTCTCGGCTAACGGTTTATTGCACATCTATTATCTCGTCATTTCATTAGCCTTAAATCCTCTCCATCTGACTTGCATTCGGCTTTCAGCGAGTAAGGAAGCAGGGGGTAAGGACAGAGTTGCCAGATCGAGGATAAAAAGCCTTATTGTCCCCATTTAAATCAATGTAAAACGTACGGCTTTTTCACCCCCAATCTGGCAACACTGGGGAGGCAAGACGAGTCTCGAAGTCCTCTCTCGTGCAGTGCGACGTGCGAGTGCATTAAAACATTTTTATGACGTACGAAACAGGCCGAAAATGAAAACAATTATCACAGCGAGTGATAATTTAGGATCAATCCGGAGACACAGGAACATATCGGGGATACTTAATGAGGAATCCTAGAGAGAGAGATAGAGAGAAAAATAGGAAAGGTTCAAAAGGTGATTGCAACTTTAAAATCTGTACTTAATTGATCATAAAAGATGCACTTCTCCTCAGACGTGAAACCCGCCGAATCACCTGCGCATTTATTTCGTGGGGATCTTTTTTTTTATTTATTTTTTTATTTGAGCATTCTGATTTTTAAGCTCGCCTCATCATTACTTGGTACGTTTGGCCGAGTTTTTTTTTTTTTTTTTTTCTTTTTTCTTTTTTCATGCGGTGTGGCAGCATTGCCACTTGGCGTATTTATAGATCTTGTCACTATTATATCCTTAGACGAATAGGCACTTTTTATGTTTGGACGTAGTTGACGGCGTATATGCAGTCAGCAATCTGACAACGTTGAATTTTCAATTTTCACCCATGGAAAATATCATAGTATTGAGTTCATAATGAAAATGCTAAAAAAATCTGACAACAACAGCAATCTGACAACGTTGAATTTTTAATTTTCACCCATGGAAAATATCATAGTATTGAGTTCATAATGAAAATGCTAAAAAAATCAATTTACTGTAGAATGAATTTACTGACATAACTCGACCAAATATAAGAAAGGTTGAACGCCGTAAATCTCAGTCCTAAAGGGCTTATTTGTTTACAAAAAAAATTAAATGCTTATAGCTGATTAAAATTATAGTCAATCACTGCACTTACATTTACTTTGTTCATTGTGTTTTTAAGGTCAACACACACCTAATTCATTATTCAACCCTGATTAAACCTATATGTACAATAAACTCGGGTAGTCAAATAAATCAAATTTATATGCGGTTATCACATTGAAGCGTTTTTTACGATTTTGTTTTTTGTTCGTTTTTTTTTGTTTTTTTTGTTTTTTTATGTTCAATGATTTTAAGGAATGATGCCTCTCAGTCACATGCGGTATTCACAGAATGTGTATAGTATTTAAACGACACAAGAGATGACAAATATACCGCTGTAAGAAATGACGCGTTTTTCAATGACAATCTCATTTTAAGTTGATCTATCACAGAGAAAATAAACAAATTATATAAAAGGAAATAATTTTTTGAGAGGAAAAAAATAAAGGAAATAAAAACTAATAAAATAATTTATCTATCTACAGAATCACTCTTAATTTTATCTAAATTTTTGATAGTTTTAGCAGGTTTAATCCTAGCAGTAAATCAAACCTTGCAGCAAAGCTGTCTCAAAGAGAGCTTCGTAAAGCCGCTAGCATACCTAATGTGCTTTCACATGAACGAGATATGCGGAGTATTCATAGAATCAGATTAACCTAAGGCAGCGTAGATAATATAGGAATAATATAACCATGAATAAAAAAGTTTTATAACTGTCGCAGCTAATCAGCTTACTTAAAGTTAAGAGATGGCAGTTTTTGAAATTTACGAGTTTTTAAAGCACACATTATTTAAATTTACGTTCCTTAATTTTTCAAAAGATCACGAACCTTTTCGCACTAATATTGGAAATTTTCATCGAAAACTGACTAATCAGCTATTCAACTGTTGAAGAGGAAGTTTGAGCAAGATTTGAAAGTGATTGTGAGTTTGGCAAATGGGGGTGGTAATCGATTACACGATTACTGAGAAATCGCAACCGTGTATTCGGTTACACCCCTTTTTGCCCACATCTGCTTCAAAAGTAATCATTGCTGTCCCTCTTAAAATATTTTCCAGACACATACCTATCTAGTCTAGTTTGATGACTAATGAGATACTTTGCTATCATCGTAAAGGACCAATTAATTTTTCAATTTTTGTTCGTTTTGTTTTTGTTTTTTGTAACACTGCTATTACTTTTAATCTTACTAACATGCAACATCGGCTTTGCAACAAATTAAGTCACTTATTTAATTATCATAGGCTTTAGATTCAATTACAATTAACCTTTGAAGCAAGCCTCCATTTTTAAGTGTGAAATCGGAAATCGAAAGAAATTTGCAAAACAAATATTTATTTCGACCTCCGATTAATACTTGCCCATCGAAAATTTGATTTTGGACAAGTAATCGAAGGAGTTAAATAACAAAAAAAAAAGACAACGAAGTGAATGTTCGACTAGCATTTTTTTTTAAATCAACGCCGTCAGAATGAATTCATTAAAATAAACTTTCTTCCCTTGACGCACCCTGCAGGAGCTTTTTGGAAGTCAACATTTTTAATACATTTTGATATCGAAAAAAATAAGTCTCTACCGAAAACATGACTTTAAAGAATTACATTTTCAAATTTGATATAATAAATTATCAATAATTTATGCATGGTTCGGTAGATTCAGTCAGAACCGGGGGACTTTATTTTTTTTAATTTTTATTTTTTATTTTTTTTATCAACTTTGAAAATACATACTTTTTAATCAAAATTGTTTTTTCTGTTTATTTGTCCGTCGGCTCACGTAGTTTATCGTTTGTTTACTACAATTTTTTTTTTTTTTTTTTTTTTTTATTCAAACGAATAAATTTTTCATTTTATAGTCCAAATAATTGCAAGCCACGTCACGAAGACAAAGAGCTTGATTCAAAATGGGGGTTTTTCTCCCCCCCACACCGATTTTCCTGAAACTTTGTATTTTGATAGTACTTGATATAAGTAGTCTTTTTTTTCAAATAAAGTTTTTCCAAAAATAATTAGGGGAGGAGTTACAGTGTTGCAAAGTTGCACCTTTCAAAAATTCATAACTTTCGCGTAAATCATCCGATTGAAACGCGGTTTTCACTAAAATATGCGGATTGTAAAGCACTTTCATGCCATCTAAACGAAATTCAATTTTAATAATTTTTGACTTAGTTATCGTCATTTTTGTGATTTTTAGGCCACTCAAAATCTACTTAAAGTGAAATAAAAAAAAATGGTATTTTTTGATTTTGACCGGGTTGCAATATGTTATTCCTCTTTAAATTCTGCGTAAAATGAGCCCAAGCAGAATGCAAGGCGATTTTTTGTTCCGGAGTTATGCATTTTTTAGTAAGCGAAAAACGAGTTTTTTAGGGTACCCATGAGCGTTCGATAGAGAGGCTCAAGTCAAATAAATGGAAACTGTATCTTTGGATTTTGATCAAATTGAAATTTGTTATTCCTACTTAAATTCTGCGTAAAATGAGCCCAAGCAGAATGTGGGGCGATTTTTAGTCGCGGAGCTATGCGCGTTTTAGTAAGCGAAAGTCGAGCGTTCTATGGAGAGGCTCAAAGACGTGGGTAGCCCGGGTAGCCTCAACCACTCGACTTTCGCTTACTATAACGCGCATAGCTCCGCAACTAAAAATCGCCCCACATTCTGCTTGGGCTCATTTTACGCAGAATTTAAGTAGGAATAACAAATTTCAATTTGATCAAAATCCAAAGATACAGTTTCCATTTATTTGACTTGAGCCTCTCTATCGAACGCTCATGGGTACCCTAAAAAACTCGTTTTTCGCTTACTAAAAAATGCATAACTCCGGAACAAAAAATCGCCCTGCATTCTGCTTGGGCTCATTTTACGCAGAATTTAAAGAGAAATAACATATTTTAAACTGGTCAAAATCAAAAAATACCATTTTTTTTTATTTCACTTTAAGTAGATTTTGAGTGGCCTAAAAATCACAAAAATGACGATAACTAAGTCAAAAATTATTAAAATTGAATTTCGTTTAGATGGCATGAAAGTGCTTTACAATCCGCATATTTTAGTGAAAACCGCGTTTCAATCGGATGATTTACGCGAAAGTTATGAATTTTTGAAAGGTGCAACTTTGCAACACTGTAACTCCTCCCCTAATTATTTTTGGAAAAACTTTATTTGAAAAAAAAGACTTCTTATATCAAGTACTATCAAAATACAAAGTTTCAGGAAAATCGGTGGGGGGGAGAAAAACCCCCATTTTGAATCAAGCTCTTTCTCGCTGGAATTACGGAACAAATGATTAAAAATGGACTGATAAGAAATTCCTCTTAAAATAATGAGAATTCTCATCAATCCAACGATTCTTTCTCATGAATTATCAAAATGTTATGTGTTGAATCTATGGAAGTTCTGATAATTCCAAAAGGAATTTGCAATTGTGAGAATTATTGAGAATTTCAGTTATTCTGAAAAAAATTTCTTTTTAGTCCATATTTAAACACATTTTTTTCTGCGTGGTCCCTCCAGGGCGCGTCATTTAAAATTCAAATTAATTCAGCACTCTTTCTCTAGAAATGGCATCGGTGTCTACAAACTTAAGGGAGTAATCGATGATAATACGGGGCACTACTATTCTCTATGATGTAGAATGCATGCGGTTTCCCGTTGCTCGGGAAATATTTCATGAAAGTTTGTTTGACCGGTTTCGGCTTCATATAAGTCACAGCGGTTTTCTTCGTCCCGTACGAAGGTTTCCGATGATTGCTCTTAATCATACTGCTCTCCAACTGCTGACTCTGCGTTTGAGCGAGCTGACTTTGTTGCTGATCCGACGATGATGACGGAATTGATGCTAATGACGATGACGAAGAAATAGATCCTAACCCTCCACCGCCTAATTCGTTCGATGCTTGACTCTCAAGAGTTTGAACATTGTAGATGCTACTCTCACCGGAACTCATCGATGATGCACCATTCAAAAACGCATCATTGTCTAAATCATCGTCGTATTTATAGAAATTCGAGTTGGTTTTCCTCCCGACCACCTTGTTAATTATCGGGATATTGTAATGGTAGATTTTACTAGGTTTACCGTTGCTGTTGAATTTCATACCCAAATTATTGAGGTTATACTTTTGGATTTGGTTCGGGTCTTGGAATCGGAATTTATCCGCTTCGTGATGCGATGCGTAGTAATAAGAGCTGGGTGGTAATTTGATGACGTACATCCTCGAATCGATATTCTCCAGGATCCTTTTCTGATGACCTTTATAATTCCCGCCGATTAGGTCCCCGTTTTTCTGCTGACCCGCGCTGCTGAGTCCGAGCCCGATACCACCTCCTCCTCCAGCTAATCTCTTCCGGTAATGATTTTTGTTCGGTTGTGTCACCATACCTAGCCTGTGCAGCAATTTCGAGTTGGATATCAATTTTTTCTTCATCGATCGATTGCTGTTTGATTTGTGCTTGGTTCCGTTATCCGATGGAGATGGAGATGCAGCAGTTGTATCTCTGGTTGTCTTTTCATCTTTGTTGTAATTGCTGACGCCGCTGTTGCTGATCATGCTGACTCCAACTCCTCCTCCTCCGTTGTTGCTGACGCTGTTTGTGTTTTTGTTGTTCCTCCGATTACTTCCTTTCTTGTTCCGAAGTCTTCGCGACGATGGGATTACCGTTGATCTTGACGTTGCTAACCCGTGATTGTCGTTGTCATGGCTACCGTTGCCATGGTTACCTTCTCCGCTGTTCTCGGCGGCGGGCGGCGGCGCGGGTTCGCTTTTGGACGCCGCGAACTCGTGTCTATCGTGACCACTTCTCCTCTCCGTCTCAGATTGGTCCTCCGATGCCGGACCGTTTTTACTGTTGTTGTTGTTTTGAACGTCGGCATCGTTTAGATGACGTGCGTGAGTATTCACGTGCCCGTCGTTTGGTTCGGTCGACGTCTCTCGGTCCACCGGGAGAGTGCGTAGATGGATGAGGCGCCGCTTGGAGTGCGCTTCGGATGCTAGTGTGCAGCTCACGAGGCAGACCACCGCCAACGAGCCCAGTAGATGTCGCATGCTGAAACAGAAAGAAGAAATTTTCGATTGAAGCAACGACTTGAATTAAAGTTCGTTCGGATAGTCCGAATCGGATTAAAACAAAAATATAAACAAACAAAAAATTGAGATGTTTGCGTGCATGAGTGGAGTGTTTTTGAGCTGCAATATCCAGAGGTGCACAGAAAAATAAACTGTAGGAAATACCCCACGAGCACTTTCTCACGTTTAAATTATTCTGGGGGAGACCCTCGCACCCCCTCTAATATTCTGGGGGAAACCTAAAATATTCTGGGTGAGACCCCCAGACCCCCAGACCCCCCTTAACCCTTTCAAACCTCGAGTCCATTCCAATGGTTATTTGAATAACATGTAATCTTATGAAGAACAGAAAACTACAATATGCGCATCAATTTAGATGAGGAGACAGTTCTAAGATCAACCATGTTGGTCAAAAATTTAATTAGTTTCTGAATAAAACTAATTTCAGGTATGAACGGGTTAAGCGGGTAATTTTACAGTAGGCTGGTTGCAGAGTGTTTTTGCAAATTTTTATCAAAATTCTAACAGCTGTGTTTGAAAAATTCCAATTTTTCCCTACGTTCGCCCATTTTACCCATTGATTCTAATGGAAACATTTTAGCACCCATAACTTGCCTCTAATTTAAAATTTCGAGAAATTTTTCATCTCTTTTCTTCCATTTTTGGTCAAATGAGGGGGGGGTGGTAGATTTTTGGGAGGTCGCTGTATCCGCCAAAGTGTGGGTATAAGAAGTGAGATTTTGTCCTGGTGAACTAAAGATTTGTTTGTCTCGATCAAAGAGTAAACAAGAGTCGCAATTGAATGGAAGGCCTGCGTGGTCAACGTAGATAAGGGATCCGAACGCGGGCTGGCCTGGGCTGGCCTCTGATTGGCTGCAACGGGTGGAGCAAAAATGACTCGGGGTATAGGGAAAATAACGCAGGATTTTCGTTCCAGGGCGTTTATCTCAAAACCTAAGCAATATCGTATCCAAACAATTTATACGAGTCGATTTAGCAGATTTTTCTGAACAATTTGATAGGTCATAAGTGCCACTTCATTGCAAATTCGAAAAGACTGTTTCAGTTTAAAAGTACGCACAATAGTGTGATTACATGCTTGGCGTGTGTTCGAGCAGTGTTTGAGTAACTCACTATTGTGCGTACTTTTAAACTGAAACAGTCTTTTCGAATTTGCAATGAAGTGGCACTTATGACCTATCAAATTGTTCAGAAAAATCTGCTAAATCGACTCGTATAAATTGTTTGGATACGATATTGCTTAGGTTTTGAGATAAACGCCCTGGAACGAAAATCCTGCGTTATTTTCCCTATACCCCGAGTCATTTTTGCTCCACCCGTTGCAGCCAATCAGAGGCCAGCCCAGGCCAGCCCGCGTTCGGATCCCTTATCTACGTTGACCACGCAGGCCTTCCATTTAATTGCGACTCTTGTTTACTCTTTGGTCTCGATTAAAGTCTTTTGCAGGGCCATTTTTCTACCAGTGGCGTAGCGTGCAATTTGGCAACGTTGTATTTTGTCCATTTAAACCCTTGTAAAAGATCGAATGCGAGGGTGTTCGCCGAACACCCAATAGTTCGATATTTTTACAAGGGTTCAAAGGGAGGATGATGTGCAGGCTACGCCACTGTTTTCTACCAAAGGTTTTGTCAGCGCTATCGAAGTGTTTTCTTCTGTTTTTACCCCCCTTTGCAACTCATGTATGCGTGATTAATTGATCGATGTTTTTTACTAATTACCAAGAGATGAATAAATTGATCCGTTTCGGGACACTTTGAGGTTACAGAAGAGGGAAATGAGCCCACGAATACTAAATTCAGGCCAATGAGAACGGGGTGAAGACAAAAGTAGTGCGGGGGAAGTGTGCACTAATCAACAGTAGGCGCAATGCATCCTGGGAAGTAGAAAGCGTGGAATCACCAAAGATATTATACTATACAGATACGCAAATGTGAATCTGAAATGGGCTCAAAAATCAGGGGCAGGGTATGCAAATTGTTAGCTTCACGATACAAACAAATATCAGCAGTTGTAGATTTGGAGGTTATAAACAGTGATTGTTTGTGTTGGAGAACATTGGCTATTTCATTTATCTTGTAGCAATTCCACAACTTTTTTGAACTTTTACAACTAAATCATCTTTCCTTCCGTTTTGCCTCTCACAACTTAAATTATAGAAATTCCCTGTTCCTCGAAATATGTGTTTTCATTTCCCTCTTTTACTCGAAACTCAACGATAACTAATTTTTGGTCTCTTGTCAAAGTTTCCCAATGTGACAGTTTTTTTAAAACTTTATTCATCAGGGACCAAATTATGTTACAGCTTGACGGTCCTCCGAAAGACGTTAGATGGTGCGTACTTAAGTATTATTGAGTATGGTTTATACCCCCCATAAGTGCTCTCCGATCATCTGCGTGCAGGACCGTCAGGACGTATGATGTTTAGGTCCCAGAGAGTCCAAAGGTACTGATGACAATTCTTGGTGGAAGCTCATGAATTGGTATGGGTACCATTTGCTAGGTAGGTTTTCCAGATAAAGGGCGAGGGCTCCTAAATGACTCATTTCCTAACGATTAATTGTGAGGATCTTTTAATACTCTAGCCCACTGCCTACTTGCTTCTGTCTAGTCAGTTACCTCGCGTCATATTCATCTCATTCTAGGATTCACTTGTCGTCAATTGCATGAGCTGTTTTAAGGGCTGCATCCACAGTGGATATTTATTTTTTAATTTCGTTTTTTAATTTAGAATTTTATACAAATAGAGCTGTCTGAACTATACAACTGTGTACACGAGTCAACAGTATAGTGAAAATTGAAAGGTTTGTTCACAAGTACCCGAACAGCTTTTTTTTGCTCGATAAATGCATTTTCAGCAAGTGCGCTCCTTTCCCACAGTATGATACCACTTAAAATGAGACAATGTTGGCATGAAAAAATATTAAAGCTGTATTTAAGGAGACTAAATTCACTATATTACTGAGTGCCCATTTTTGTTTATGAATTTTACTAATCAAGCAATCTATATGCTCAATCCACTTCAGTTTGCCATTGATGGAAACCCCCAGAAATTGAGTAAAGCTACAGAGGAGTAGACTTAGCGAGTCAGAAATGTTGACACTGGAGGAGTTGATGAATTCTAAATTATTGAGAGAATATTGAATAATTTGTAATTTTTCATAATTTAAAAATAAACCATTTACACTTCGAACCAGTATCTTATCTTGTGAAAGACCTCCTCTAACTCGGAAGTAGCTTCTTTTCCACATTGAATGGTTGAGGTATCATCGGCAAACAAATAGGTTGGAAAATTTAGAAAATCGGGTAAATCGTTTATGAAGATAATAAATAGATAGAGCCCTGAGTTAGATCACGAGCATCAGAGAATATCGGACCAGACATCAAATTTATTTTTACCGATTGCTTTCTACCAACAAGGTAGGATTCAAAAAGCTTCATAGCAGCATTATTTAATTCATAGGCTCTTAGTTTTTTTTAGGAGTCTATGATTTATTAAATCAAAGGCCTTGGATAGGTCAACATCAGAGCAATGCTGCGTTTTTCTACATCTTCATTTACATTATCTAAAAGCTATTGCACTGCTTGAATGGTGGATTTTTTTCCCCCTGAAACCAAAATGCCGAGAGCTTAAAAGATTGTTGTTTTCAAAATAGTTGCTCAGCTGCTCATGAATAACTTCTTCAAACTTTTTGGAAAACGCGTTGAGCACAGAGATGAGTCTATAGTTATAGAAAGTAACTGCTTTACGCCCATTTTAAACTGAGGTGTTACTGTAGCTATTTTCATGAAGTCATAGGGAAGATATCGTCCGCAAGACAATCATCGATCAGTTCTAACAATGGCGGTATATTAAAACAACCAGCAGTAAAGAGATGTTAGTGGATTTAACAATTTAAAAATGCAGTGAAATAATTACGTGATGAAGCCGAGAAAATCCTGCGATGAATTTAACTTTAATCTGATCAGTTTAGATGACATCTCCGCAGTAAGGATGTCATTTAAATGGAATCAGAATCAAAGATATAGCACAAATAGTGTAATGAATCCACTGCTAACCCGAAGATGATGAGCGAATTGAGTAATAATCAAGAAGCTTCGAGGAAAATTAGTCAAGAGTCTTGATGGTGTAACGTAGAATTACTTGAACGGAATTGTCCCATGAACGAAAGCAATTAACAATCTTGATTGCTGTGCTGTAGACAGGATTATTCTTGAAATTACTGTCCTGCTAAGAACTCCGCTGCCCTCACTTTCCAAGCAAGGAGGGGACATGACTATGATAACTGCAGTCTAAGACAAACAAGCCCCTTTAACCTTCGACATTACTTAAGGTGTTCAGTGCAACTCAAGAAAAGGAGAAAAAACAAAAGAATTCTTAGGCTGCATTCAGAACATTTACTTGAGGTATACTTCACTTGATGTCACCTGAGAAATACTCAAAACAAAAGCGAGTTGAGTCAAGGTAAAGCGAGAAGAACAACTCTTGAAACTTTCTCAAGAAATCTTTAGACTTTGATTCAAGATAAGTTTCTGAATTGCAAATTGAATCAGGAGGACTCAGTAAGTTCAAGTTAGGTCAAGACTCTACATTGCACCCTAAGTTAAGGAATGAAACATTAGTGTAGTATTGCATGTAGGAGACACAGTTTCCGCTAAGGAAGGATTGATCATCACTCTGCAAATATCCACTGACAAATGGCAAGAAAACATGATGAAAGTAAGTGTTAAAACTTAAACAGCAACGAATTCCAAGAGTATTCAAGGAGTCGAGAACTTAAACATTTAAGGCATGGATAAAAGTTTAGTTCCTGCGACTTGGAGGGTGAGGATAACTCAAGATAACTCCTCGCGAGGAGGTTTTAGGTTTGAACAAAAGATCACTGGATGATCAAATATCAAAATTAAGTTTCAGTAAGACATTGAAAAGGCAAAATTGAGACAAAATGGAAAGTCGGACACTAAAAAAACTTGTAGAAGTCGATAAAAGCGAAATCACAACCGTTCGTTTAATAGTACGCATAAGGACTGTGATTAACCTTCAAATCGTCATTTGTTTGTATCGTGAAGCTAACAAGAAGCATACCCTCCCAGGCGCATTATGTACCCCGTTCAGGGCCCAGTTTCCCCGCCCTAAGTATGCCACATTTGCGCATCTGTATAGTATAATATCTTTGGGAATCACGTTAAAACTGCTTTGTTCGGAGCCGCTGATAACAATCGATGTATTGATCCGTTGACGAGCAGCTTTTTTACACGATCAAAAGGCGATTGAAAATGGCGGCAATTCAATCAGAGTTTAAAACTCGCGCGCGGTTAATTGTTTCGAACGATGCGTGCGCGCGCGACTTGTCAAGAAGCCGCGCTCTAATAATAGCCAGATATGGGCCGGAAAGGCCGCGAGATAAAACATAAACACTGTTCGACGTCGTAAATTGCATTTTGCGTCGCGCTCCCTTTGATTTTGCGCGCCTCTAATCAATATTCATGGTCCCCTCTCTCTCTTTCTATCTTTTCTTCCCAATCCCCCTCTCCTACCTCTCCCCCTCTCCTCACAGAAGATGGATGGTCAATGGTGCGTCAGAAAGCGACCCTGTCAATAAGTAGTTTGATCCTCCAACGATATTTATCAAATTAACAAAGTGGACTAGTGAATTGATTCGATGAACCTGTACCTACTGGGGCTGTTGCAAGCTAGAGTCCCTAGATGGAAATATTGTACTATGAGCAGCAAAAGCAAGTATCATCGTAGAAATTTTCATCGTAAAATCTCTTGCCTAATTTCAGAGCATTTTGCGGTTTTCGGGTATCTCAGAGTTTAACAGGAACTTACGAGAAGCTTTTGAAAAACTGGATGATGGTGAATGGTCAGTGAGGATGAAACAGTGGCGGCTCGTTCAATTGGCGACCATACTTATTTTCCATTTAAACCCTTGCAAATGTATCGATACCTTGGGAGTGCAGTTGCACATCCTGAAAATCGATTGTTTTACATAGGTTTAAATGAAGAGAATATTAGTTGTTGCCGCACATTGCATGAGATGCCGCTGAGATGATGTTGTAAAGTTTGTTTACAATGGAGCTCTTGCAAACTTTTGCTGTGGGCAAACGAATAGTCTAATCTGATGTAAAAACCAGCAAATATCACGAAAATCGCACTATGAAAGTCTAAAATTCAGTAATAAACTCATATAACTGCTGAAGCGTCAAGTTCGTTTAGATAGGAATCTCCGATTTCCGCCATCAAGCCCGATTCTTTGAGTGAATTTTGTGGTTTTTGAGTGTTCTTATTGTCATTAATACAGGTTTTTATGCAAGAATCAACTCTTCAATCTTCTATAGCAAAAGTTTGCAAGAGCCCCATTTGATCGTGTACATCACAATGCTTTCGAAATTATTCCACTTAGTGGCGGCTCTCAAACAATCAAATGGTAATTTTTCCCTCTCATTTGAATTTATGCAAAAGTATCGATTTAATGGGGGATCCATTCATGAATCGATATTTTTCCGTAGGATCATGTGGATGATACATCGATGTATCGCATTTACGAGCCATCGCTATCCAGTATCCACCTATATTTATTACTCGGCCGTGAATTGTCTCCAAATCATTCTTCAAAAAGATCGAAGTATTGGGTGTTCGGTGAACATCTTCGCATTCGACCTTTTACATGGATTCAAATGGATACAGTAGAACGTTGTCATATTGCACTCTACGCCACTGAATCATTCGATTTGACCCTCTGTCCGACGCAGCAAAATCCTCCCGCAACCCCGCCCCCCTTCCCCGTCGTTCCATCACCTCCCCCAACTTGTTCCTCCTCCTTGATCTCATGCACCGATTTGAAACAAGGAGAGGTCAAGCTGTTGATTGTTTTATTACCGGTGGAATACCATTGTCGGATGCTTCAGCGAGCGACCCCGTCAGCATCGGTTACCGGTTGATTCGTCTCTAGTACGATGCCTCCGTAACCTGACGTAAGTTTGGTAAGCCCCGCTATAAATAAGGCCCCTAATCTTTCAAGAAATGGGCCCGCATAACACGCGAAACCGCGAGGGCCCAAAAAAGTACGGTATTGCGCTCACATCAGAGCAACACTGCTCGCACTAAAGTAACGAATTGTCTGCTCTTGCGGGTGTGTGAGTGTGTATGTTTGTCAGAGTTGCCAAATTTTGCACAATATTCGATCATTTTACTTTGAGTTAAGAGGGAAAAATTATGGAGGAAACTCTGCAAAATGGCAACACTGCAGGTGTGTGTGTGTCGACTGGAAAAAAAAATGGTCGGGAGCAACCGCGATGTGTCACTACGTCGCACTGGCGCAACCAGGATATCTTCCATCTCTCTCATTTCCCATTTGAATGTATGAGTAGGAAAAGGACAGAAGGAGGGGGTTTTATCCCTTTGTCCATCCTTGTCTAACATACGTTTCTTAATGGAGAAAAGAGAGAGATGAAGAAACTCTCGGTGCGCTACTGCTACGTCGCCAGATTGTTAATTGAACATTTTTCTGGAAGAAGAGCACATAAAACAGTGGATGTGCTCTTCCTGAGAATTGTACATTTTAAGCAAATGAAGGTTATTAGCTGAATAGCATAGCTGTTGTTTTTTGGTCCCTTCCACTGGAAATGATGTTCACAATTTCTCATTCAGTGCCGTAGCGTGCCATCTGCCAACGCTGTAAAGGGTCCATTTAAACCCATGTAAAAGGGCGAATGTGAAGGTGTTCACCGAACACCTAATAATTCGATCTTTGTGATGGGTTTAAATGGACGATTTACAACGTTGCCAAATTGCACGCTACGCCACTATTCTCATTGTGTTTTGTCTATGCAAACAAACATGGGTTATGGGTTTATACGGGTAAATATGGGGTTTTATATTATTTTGGAATCCTGATTAATTTTAAAAGTAAAAAAAACGAACTCAGTCATTGAATGTTATAAAATAGGCTGTTGCGCACTTCTGAAAAAATTGAATTCTTGCGGTGATGGCTCACGCAATTTGGCAACAATGTTATTCCTCCATTTGATTGTATATAAAACAATCGCTTCGAAAGTGAAGTAGCGCTTCACCATCAGCAATCGATTATTTCAGATAGATTCAATGGAACGAGGATATTGTTGTCAAATAGCACGTCACTGAATTCTTGTCGTCTGACCTAACCCGAACAGCTTGAGATTTGTTCAATCATTGATCTCCTCACATCGCTACTGCAGTGTTAAATAAACAGGATAAATAGTTTTTTAAGGAACTATTTACCCCAAAATTAACTTCTTTTAACTTCCAAGGTTATAAAACCGTCCATATGGCTGATGAGAACCCTATATGTGTACTTACAATGGGTGGTCAAATACTTTGTTATATCAGTAAAGACGGTCAGGTTTCGTGTAAAATCACTTGAAAATTATACTCTAGAAGGAGGATTTAAAACTTCCGAAATTGACACGGTACACAATAAAATACTTTTTTTAAGAAAATTTCAAGATGACTATATTATTTCCATGGTGACTCGCCGTCTAGCTGACAGCTCCAGTACGCATCTTGGCATTTTATTTAGATTCATTATTTTGAAATTGTGAGTCAAGTATTATTCTTTAATTCTTCCACGCAGAAAAAAAGTTTAGATGCTGTGTCCCCGAGGTTCAAGGCTTACTGCAACGGACATAATTGGAGGAAAAGATCGTTATTTTTGGGGAAATTTAGACCAAATATTTGACAACTTCGTAGTATTCGCCAACCTCCCGTCTGAATTTCCCCAAAGTTGACAGTACACTGGGAGAAATCACTTCTTTAAAAACAAGGAAACACGTTTACTTGTGACTGTTTTCTTTTCGCGAATCAAAATTCGCTGATTTCATGAAGGAAAATCACTGTCAGAACAAGGGATCTTTTGCTTGTAGCAGCAGACATTTTCCTTGGGTTAAAGGAATTTTTCCTTAGTCAATCACTCTGCAGTTTCTTTAACCCAAACGAAATACACCCTGGATTAAAAAAATAATTCTCTCAGTGTATCCAGGCAATATGCCTATGCGATACGACGTATACTTTTAGGAAATAGCTCCAACTTTTTTTTCTGGCATGACAACATATTTCCAAGTGATTTTACACCAGATTTGTCCCGTTTTACAGTTGTTGAAAAACTTTACTACGGACTCATTAACTGAGCTTCGAACTTTGGCAGCACCGATGGGTGCCGCCAGCCGTCATCGTGCGAGACGATAACTTTTCATCACCCAGAGGCACAGCAGGGCCGTGGCGGCCCACGGGCACGCCACGGCACGACATCACGCATCCAACGTGAGTCCTCCTAACCTAACAAGCAAAGAAAAATATGTGAACTGCTTTTTGCACGTGTGTTCCTGCGCCTTTCATGTCACAGGGATTATTCATTCAACGCTTGAGAACTATACTGTTAAACAGTTAGTATTTCAATTATAGAACTGCGGAAGAGCTTCGTGTTGTATACCAAATGCAGTGTTTATGTCAACATAAAGTGCCCAAACGTCGAACACCCAGAGAACTCCGTTGAATAAGTGCGTTTTAACAAAACTCCAAGGCGGTTGTGGAGAAGCAAGGCACAGTGGGGTTTTCTTGACTTAACTATCGTCATCTACTACGGTGTAAATTTCCTCGTCTTTTCTGGGGCGTCATTTCGAGTTCGGCTGGGGGAGGGGGGACGAATTTTGATGTTGTTTTTCTTTTTTTCTCTTGCTCATCAAAAACATTTTAGAGCCCTACAGCCCTGCATTTCTCGTTTTCAAGGTAACGATGGCAGCGCGTGAGCCAAATATCTTTGCACGATCTTCGGCGATCTTCCCGCCTTTTCTTTCGTCATCCGTTTTCGTTCCCGTTTTTGAACCTGACTTCTAATCCCCCCCCCACACGCCCCTGCATCTTTTCCCAACCTTTCCACCTGTGGAGTCGTCGACGACTTAAAAATTTGCTGGGGTTTTTTTAATAAAAATTTAACGGCGATTGAACCGGTTGAGGAAAAATTTTGTAATCTTTTCTCAACCGGTGGAACCATCGGTGAATTAAATAATGTCATTAATTGCACGCAAAACGGCAGCCCTGTTTGAGAGTTTAGTCTGAAATCACGTCAATCGCTCATTTCAGCTTTCGATGCGATTCCTATAAAGATCGGTAATCTTTGGCAAGGATTGTCAAGCTCAAGGTCGCGCGTCCTTCATTTCTCCACGCCCCCCCCCTCCCCGACCATCGCGTCACTAAGGAAAATCAACCGCGAGTCAATAACCAGTATAGCATGCAGCACAACCGCTCACCAGTCATCACTCAACAGTCAACGCTCAACGACCACCAGTCACCGGTGCGCGGCGAGCGGAGGAAGAGTGAACGACTTTTCGAGCACAAGGTCACGTCACTCTCCCGTTTAAGTTTATACACTGGAATAAGGATGGGATGCGCATTGCGCTGGGATGAGTGAAGAGCAAGCGCTGCGCATGCGCTGCTGTTTAGAGACTGTTTATATCGCGACTGTGACGTCACGCACTTTACGGTTCGCTGATCAGCGAGAGCGATGCTACTGACTGATGATGATAAAGATGGATGTCTTCTTTAACCCGCGTTTGAGTCTCCACTATTATGTTCGCGATCGAGATTCAGCAGACATTCCTTATTCTCCTGTGGAGCCTTGCACCATGCACCAACTTAATGCAATGCTTCCGTTCAGTGGCGCACCGAGAACTTTAGTTTGGTGGGGGTTTCACCGCAAATTTTTCATTTTCTGAGGCCTTGGGGGGGGGGGGGTTTGAAAGAAATTTTGGCCGAAGATGACCTTTTTCAGGGCAAAATCTAGATGCTTAGGGGGGGTTTTGACCCTAAAACCACCCCCTTCGGTGCGCCACTGCTTCCGTTTCTTTTTCCGAATGGGGCAATGGAGCTCTTGCAAGGTTCTTCCACTGACAAATAGCCCATCAATTCTGATATAAAATGCTGCGAAAATAACGATGAGACCATTAAAAATTTCTAAAATTCACTCCTCGCAGAGAAAACTTGACTCGCAATTTCGGGTGACTACCTTGCATGTATGCACCAGCCTTGGATTTGAACCCCAAACAAAAGAACAGGACATGAAATTAAGTGCTGCCTTCCTCGTTTATTACGCAACGTAGAACTTTTCTGTAGTTATCACCGTGCTCCCAGTGACAAAATGTGAATAAATATGGACCTTTAATTATTCCTTCAAATATATATATTTTGAAAGCAAATTCATTTATCTCATTTTTAAAATTCGTAGGTTATGTTCTTTTGTTTCGGGTCGGAATCCCTGGTTGGTGCATACACGCAAGGGTGCTGCGTTTTATAATACGTCGGGCGTTTACTGCATTTTATTTCAAAGAAATTAAAACCCACAAGTTTTATGAAGATTACAAGTCCACCACATCCTCAAATTTATAACGATCATTATAAAAAAAAATATAATAATGGGATGAAAAACAGTGAGTTACGTTTTGTATATCCGAAATTCCCCGAATCTCTCGCAGTATTTTCGTTCTGTTGCTGTTGTTTTTTGTTTTGTTTATGTATTTGCTTTTAAGCACTAACCCCGCCCACATATATCTAAATCAATCACTCTGTGGCTTTAATAAAAAGAAGAAAACAACTAATCAATTTACTCTAATAAGCTGTCTTAATATTTAAACAACGGCGCGACTCGAGCAGAAATAATTATACAATCGATGAGCGAACATTGGCGGATACAGGGAATTGTCTTTCTCTCTCTCCTTCGATTTGAACTTATGTGTTAGAAAAGGACAGCAGAGGGGGCCATCACGTGACTTTGGCCCCTCTCCTGTCCTTTACTAACGCACGTTTTCAAATGGGAGGAGAGAGAGAGAAAGACAATTCCCTGTATCCGCCCTTGTGAGCAAACTCGAACAGAACAGCATACACAACACACTATACACACATTCTTGAATCATCGAAATCTTAGGTCATTCACTCTTGAATATTTAATTTGCATAAAACAATCACGAACGACAGGAAACTTTAATGAATGAGTATTGCCCGCGCTCGTTCGGTTATGTCCGGCGAGGCTCCTTCTTGGGGGGGGGGGGGGCGCAGGGCTCGGGGTTGCGGAAAAAACCGTTCCAAGCGTTTAATAATGACGCTGCGTGGAATACCGGCGAATGACTCATTACATTTTTTTTTTATTTTTTTTTCTCTCTACTGACCGGCATTTTGTGAATGAAAGTCAGTTCATTTCCATATCCATATAAAACGTTACCTCTATGCCTTCACTCGGATTCGACTTCCGCAGGATCGCACAGTGAGTGAGAGTCCTGAAATTCGTCGACTGAATTTTTATCCTGAGTTTCGTTTATCCTGGTCCGCGGGGGGGGGGGGGGGGAGCTTTGGGGGCGCACCCTGACTTATTTTTGGATAAGGGCTCAAAAAGAAAAAAATGATGGTCGTAACACTTTAAGCCCCTACTTTAATGCACTGAAAAAACAAAGTTTAAGTAGAACCAACTCACCAAAGCAGCTTTTTTTAAAATAGCTTTGCAGAGCAAAAGTCCTAGCTCTACCGGAAGCTGATCATTTACTACTCCGTTAATCCAATCGTTAAAATTGTTATTGATCGATGAACGCCTATCGTTATTTAATGGGTAATCAATTGATCATATAGACTTGCCATTGACACTCAATACTTTCGATGGATAGCTTTAAACGGGGTTCTCGATTGAAAGCTCATAAAAGGGTAGCTATAAAGAGCTAACTTCAAGTAACGAACGATGTAGTGATCCGCGAGTAGGTAAACGATCGATCGATAACTGTGTAGTTCACGATTATGACCCGTTTAAGAAAAAATAACGATGGGCTATTGAAGTAAATGATCGTTCGATATCGTTTAGTTTCGATTGGTTCGATAAAAAAGCGCTTTATCTACAGCTCGTTAAGGTAAATGATCGACCCGCAGGTCGCTCTTTTGAGGTTTTGAGGTTAGTGTTCGTCTTGGTTTAGATTTCTCTGCAGGGATTCAGTAAATCCCATGATTGATTATCAGTGGCGGCTCGTGCTATTCGGCAACAGTGTTATCCCTCCATTTGATTGTGTGTAAAACAATCGATTCGAAAGTGAAGCAGCGCTTCGCCAACAATCGATTGTTAAACATAGATTCAAATGGAGCGAAAACATTGTTACCACATTGCACGAGCCGCCACTGTTGATTATTTTCCATAGGTTTAAACGGAGAGAATCCGTTGTTGTCACATTGCACGAACCGTCAATGGTTAATAATCCCATTATAAGTACGTAGAGGAGACTGCGAGAATACGAGACATTGAAATGCTCACTACTAGGTTTATAGATACACATCTCTACTTGGGAGAGGAGGGAAAATGAGTCACACGTTTCGGGCTCACGGTGAGAACTTGTATCCAGTGCTGCCAAATTCAGCGAAAAAGATACAAATTTCCCGTATGATTTAATGTAAAGTATGTGTATATTGTTTTGCCATCTGGCAACACTGCTTGTATCTTGTATCTTGTATCTGGACCAACCTGTAGAGTGCAGAGCGTATTTATCTGCTTTGCTTGCGACCCGAGAGTCGAGTATTTTCTCGCAAAAAAAAAAAAAAAAAAAAAAAAATACAGAATGACACGATATAAAACCCAGTGAATCTTCCTCGACCCGTGTGTGTGACTGTGTCTGTGTGTGTAGTTTGTAAACTGATTCACTGATTCGTCGAAGTCTTTCTCTGAGCCCATTAACCTATATTCCTCGGTTTGTGGAGCCCGCATATATACATTATATCTATATCTATAGTAGGAGGAATAATAAATGGAGGCATGATACCTACATGGGAATCCGGAGTTTGCGTTGGAAAGTAAAAGAAAAAGAAATCTCTCACAATCAGCTCAGAGCAAAGGGAAATCAGATAACAAATATTGGTCGAGCGAGGTAAAACAATAAACAATGAAAAAACAATCAAATTAAGCAAAAAGCTCATTAAAATGAAAGCTTTGCTGTTTTCCGAGTTCGCAATCAAGAACAGACTCCGCAGTAAGACATTGTACCTACTTGCAGCAAGAAGAGGGGTAGCGATTTTTTTTTTATTATTATTTTTATTTTTTTCCAGCTCATCAGCAAACTATTGAGAATTGCACCAAAGTTTTGTTCCACCCGGAGTTTAAACTGTTAAAAAAAAAAAAAAAAAAAAAAAAAAAAAAAAAAAAAAAAAAAAAAAAAAAAAAATCGAAAACGGAATTCAAAATCGTGAATTTTTTTTTTGTTTCAAATGATACGTGTTGAAAAATCCATAAAATTGGTTTGTTAATAAAATTGGCCTGAAGTCAATGCAATTTGGTCGGAAAAAACACAACCAATGGGTCATTATAATGATTGATGACCCATGGTTAAAACTCATGAAAAAGGTCGAATCATTGGAGGTGTGCTGTACTTACAGCAAACGCATACGTTTTGGCAGTCAAAAATTCGAGGTATGCGGTAAATCCTTCTGTAGGTAATCAAATCAACCGTCAGCGCACCAAGTGCATTCTTAAGCGAATTTTTGCGACGAAAATACAATCCAACAAAATTATACAAATTACACAATTATTGCCAACCTACGCATGACAACAGTGGATGACACGAAACTAGATCGTGTTTTTCGAACTTTCCCGGTGTTTCCAGGCATCAATGGCATCAATTCGATTTTGAATTCAAGTCCGGAGGTGAATTCGAAATCGAATTGATGCCATCGATGCCCCGAAAACACATCTAAAAACACAATTGAGTTTCCTCGAATATGTAGTTAGGTTGGTATTGTTAATCACATTCGACCGCGAAAATTCTCTTATTGACTTTCAAAACTTAAAAATTCATCACTAGTGCAGTGCACTCCCTCGAATAGATATTTAGAAGTAGGCCTCTTTAACGACATAACTGTCCGCGAACAGCACCAAACATCAGTGTTATTTTTAACTAAATTGTAATGTATTTCAATGAATTTTCTTGGTAATTACATTAAAACTATGCTATTCCATAGTATTTGGGACGCTGATGTCAAAAATGATATTATTTTCTATACTTAACTCGTCCTAATTGAACGGATATTATACTTTTAAACATTTTTCACGATAAAGTTTAAATTGTGGAAAATCTAGAATATTTCGATCAAAACTAAGGCCAAATTCGAATTCGGCAGGTCAATTTCATTCGGGTTGCGTGTTATTCACGCGATTACAGGTCCAATTATAAGAAAAAGCCCATGTTTGGGTCCAGGGACCCTTGTATTGTATTCATTGGGGGCGGACATCTATGTCGTTAAGGCGTAAAAATCGATAGTTAGCATGTGTTTAAAGGACGTCACATATGCAGCCTTGCTAGATTTCCGGCGACTTCACTGCGAATCGGATTCTCATTTTTGTTAAAAGGGTTGATGTTGCGGTCATATTTTTTTACTATTCCAGGATACTTCGACTGCGGGAGGAGAATATCTGAATCCGCCTCTTTTGATCGCCGAGCTAAACTCTGCGCGCTGCGCCTGGACCGTGCGAGGCGACGCGACATGACGGGGCGGGCGCGCGACCGCAGTAGTCCGCGCATCACGCGGTCTAAACGCATTCCGACCAAATAATCGTCCTGCTCACACTTTGGATTCGCTCCGCACTCCGACGCAGCTTTTTTACGACCCCGCGTTCACACACAAACACACTTTAAACACGCAGACATGCGCGCATACTCACACATTCATCTTTCTCCTGCATCTCTTCTCATCCCGTCCGCTCCGGACCGAACGAAGCGTCTGGACCCAAGTCTGCGCTCCGATCCCACGTCCCACTCACGGGTCCCCGAAAGCTATCCCTCCGGCCGCAAAATCAAAGGATAATCTCTCGGGCGCGCGAGTCAAGGTTTCGGCCGGAAACTTCCGCCTCATAGCCGTTGACTTGCGGTCCGGGGTTCCACCGCACCGCCCCCCCGCCCCCCTCTACCCCTCGCTCGCGTCTCCTGATTGCGACACGCCTCGAATATCTACCGTTCACCGTTATAGACTTCACACAGCGGATCCCACAAAGTGTTTTTTCTTTATCAAAGATTACATATTAATAGTTATGTATTAAGGATACCCATTAAAGATTACTGAGGATTAAATTAATGCGTCACTTGATATTATAGGTGTGACTAGTAATATAAGTATAAAGCCTTTAAGTGACCATTTTAATAAGCCCTCCGGGCTTACGAGAAATTCTATATCTTGAGCTGCGATAAGTATTGAACTTTCAGGATGATATTGAATGTGAACTGCATTTTTGATGAACGGACGGACGGCTTTTATTGTGATAAGAAGGCAGATTCTGGATATTTGGAACACAAAATAGATTTTTCATCGCCGAATTGCAATAATTTGGCAGTTTTGCATTTTTTAGAAGTTGGGAAGAAATCAGGGGTTGGTTCTTTTTTGTAATACTAAAGAAAGAGAGAGGTGCATTTTGCACCAAGTTAGCACGATGCAACCCCCCCCCCCCCCACTTCTTCTTTTCCACCCACGGACTCTTCATTATCATTTTCGTCCCCATTGCTAATCATTGGATTATGGAAAGAGGATAGGCTGTAATCCTACGAATCATTTAGGATGATGTCGAAAGTAAAACTTGTTTTTGAGCTAACGTCAAAATCTGACGAAAATTACACTTTAAGTGGTTATACCACTATGTTTTTTTTTAATGAGATTGCAATGCGCTGGATATCATCACCTGTCTCTTTTGTAGATTTACATTTTGAAAACTCACTCTTTTTTTTTTTTTTTTTTTTTTTTTTTTTTTGGAGACCAAAAATCGAAAAACGCAAGCCCTAGGGAAGTAGGGACAAGCGTAATTTTTGCTTGGTATATTTAGCTTGTGCTCCCAGCAAAATTGGTAGACACATATGAGAAAGTTGCATATAGTTGAACAAAAATGGGGCTATATATGTTGGGCTTTTGAATGCGCGCCAATTTTTGGTCACAGAAATTAAGTTTAAAGCCATCATAGTTATATTCAAAACCTGCAAAAAAAAGAGACAGGTGCCACTGTCTATTAGACTAAAATCTCAACATATAGTATAGTGGTACCACTTTAAGACCAATACACTCGCTGAACGGAGAAAAAATTATCATTGGAATTATGGAACGCATCGTAAGAAATACGATCTAATGAGAAACATTGATTCCTTTTAAAATGACCAGAATTATCTCTATGGCTCTATTATTTATCTTGGAAATTGCGAACCCGATAATTTTAACCTCTAGTACAGATTTCTAAGAAAAGAGAATACATATGTTATGTATTCTAACCTTCTAATGCATGTCTCTTCAACTTAGCCATAGTTAATATTCAATAGTTAATTTTGGTTTCACTGGTTCTTGGACAGCGAAAGTTGAAAAATAAGCAGTTCAGAAGAAGTCCGGGTGGGGGAGGGGGGTCGACGTAGGAAGTGGATATACGATGCCGCCAAATTAAAAGCTAAACGTTTATCTAATGAAACTAAATTCACCGAATCGAAACCAGAAATGAGGACCGATATTAAAAAAAAAATCGATCAATAATTTCAAGATAGAATTAAATTAAGTGATTACTGAGAGAGAGTGGAAAAAATTTGACCGCGTTTTACAAACATGTGACATATTGGACTCTCGGTTTTATAGGACACAGTTCGTTCAACAATTTACGTCCGCAGTAATTTTGCCCAATATGCTCCTTTCCATTTTAAAAAATTGTTATCCCGTGGTTTTTTTGGTCCAATATTATAAGAAACAGTCCAATCCTAAGGCCCAACTTCAGATGATCATTATTTTGAAAGATTCGTCCAATATCCCAAAAACTGTCTGTCTCTCCTCCTTTATTTTCCTTTATTCTTCTTTCATTCATCACCATGCGAACATTTTGGAAATCTCAATATCTTGATTTGGAGTGATCGAATTAAAATTGCTTTGTGGACAATAATATTTAGACTCAATCTATACTTTGAACTTATCTTCTTTTTTTGGAAATAATTTCTATTAGACATTTTAAAAGCTTCTATTTTTGAAATATATTTTTGATGCACAAAATGTGTGAAACATTAATGAAATTTTGTACGTTTCAGTTGTGGACCAAAAAAATTGGATGCACTTTCTTGAAACTGGAAATTCCGCAAACATTATAATACGCCTTGTCTATGCTAACGCATGGTTGGAGAAAATCCACACTATATCTTAAAGAAACTACAGTTTTTCGCGTTTTTTCGAAAATTTTATAAGGTGGATTCAGACACCTATGATCTTACATGATGTATCTATTGCATTATTTAACTCTCCTCAATTTCACATTTCAACCATAAATTTAATAATAGCATCTTATAAATCCGTTAATCAATTGATCACGAGAGTTGAAAATCAATCCCTGTATCCACAGTGTATCAAAGAAACTGCAGTTTTTCGCATTCTTCCGAAGCTGTATTAGGTGGATTCAGACGCACTTGTGATCCTAAATGCTGTATTTATACATCCTGTATTTAACTCTCCTCAATTTCACATGTCAACCATCAATTTAATAATATCATCTTATAAATCCGTTAATCAATTAATCCCGAGTGTTTGAAAATCAATCCCTGTTGAATTTTAATCAACACTGTCCGCAAGTTTTTGATTGACGGTGGCAACTCTTCTCCCCCCCGCCCCTTCGTCCCATCCATGTTCGGACCCTCAAGCTTTCATACTTCTTTAATCGTCCTTTTTTTATTGCCTATGGTCAGTTATGCTGAAGGAGTATAACAGGATAAATGATGCTGTCATCTGTATATAAATTGAGCTATTGCGGGGAATAAAAAAAAGGTAACCGAGGGCTCAATCAAGTTGTCACGCCTTTTTAACACGGCTGAATTGATGTTTTAATGACAAGTTATGGAAAGCCCCCCTGCCTCTGTACGCCTTCTCTCTATTTATTTTTCTAAATACTTGATTTATTCAAGTTCAGTTATTTATGTGACTAGAGTTGGTGTTCTTTCCATTTAGTTATTTGCTATGCGTGTATCACACACGTTTACGCTTTGATTCAAGATGCAATGAGTCTGTTGCAAACTTTTGCCGCAAAAAATCTGAGCGTTGATTGCTTACCCACGGAAAAAAAGATTAGTGAAAATAACCATACGGATACCTGATTTTGACACCTGCTCGATGTTATGGTAAACTTGACCAGAAGCATAAGTACATTTACCGATACTTTGAGTAAATTCGACATGCAATCAGGTAACAACACTTAGCACCCAGTCAAAATATAGTATACTTCTGGTTAACATTATCATAACATCTATAGCAGGTGCCAAAATCAGGTATCCGTATGGTTATTTGGACAGCACCCAAAAGCGCAAAAATCCGAAAACTAGAACCCAAAAGCGCAAAAACGATGTTCCAAAAGCGCAAAAAGGATCTCGAGAAATATGCCTAAAAGCGCAAATGCTAATATGAAAAGACGTGACCCAAAACCGCAAAGATAATTAAATTGCTAATTCTTACCTAATGCACTGGCAACGCTGTATATTTGAAACCCACTTCTTTCAGATAACTTTAAAGTACTCGCTTAAATTTGTTCTCTTCCTTGGAATTTGATTTTGGTGGTTTAAAAGCTGACTTTAGCTTGATATATGTAAGTTTCTGCTTTAGGTTTATCCATAAAATGTCGCTAAAATTTGGTATTCGGCGTATTTTTAGGTGTAAAATTCAATGAAACTCATGAAATAATTGTTTTATAAGTCCAAGTCTACTTTTCAGAAAATTTTATGTTCAAGAGTGTCAGAAAAGTAGACTTGGCAGAAAAAGTAGAATTCAACAATTATTTCATGAGTTTCGAAGAATTTTACACCTAAAAATACGCCTAACATCAAATTTCAGCGGCATTTTATGGATAAACCTAGCCACGGTTTAAAAAAAACCCGATTTTTTTCCAAACTTTGAAGGCCGAAGGGAAGCATTTCAAGGCCCATATTTAGAGGAAAAAATAGAATTATTTTGACTTCAATAATCGGCTCCAGAAGTTCTCGACGTTAAACCTAAAACACCCTGTATACAAGTATTTTTGTTTCAACTTTGTCTTTGTCTCTGCATGTCTCACTAAAATTCTACGATTTTGCATTCCGCATTTACTCACTAGAGTTAGCACGGTTGCCAAATCAAACATTATTTTTTAATAGCATTATGACTGATAACGTCCTCAGTAAAATGCACCCATTAACGCAAATTTGCCTTGCCCAGAACATACCCATATGCGCAAAAGAGTATTTTGCGCATTTGGGGATTTGCGCTTTTGGGATTTGCGCTTTTGGGCATTTACCGGTTATTTTCACCGTATAGTTTTTTTCCTTGCTCTATACAATGACTAGATAAACCACAGTGTGGTTATTTTGGTCGTGTTGCTGATGGGCTGGCGTTTACACACCCAAGCGCAAGCGGCCTCGTCCGCCTATTAGAACGCGTGGAAAATACCTAATTTTCAAAAAATAAGAACGAGCTGATGTGAGCAGAGAGAAGTTGAGAGAATGTAAACAAACTGTGGCCGCTGATGGCTGAAACAGAAGAATCCCCTTAATACAGTATTTAAGGCAAAATAAGGGCTTAAAATGGAGTTTAAAGCTCAGTTTCATAATTGTGACGCTATAAGCTTTTGATAGAGACCTTATTTTTCAAATTTGGTTTGAGATTTATATTTTTAACGATTTTTGAAAATTTGGTGTTTCACAAGCGTTCGTATGGGTGGTAAGGTCGGCTTGGGTGCGTAGTAATTGACCACACTGTGGTTTATCTAGTCACTGTATTGCCCTAGCTGTGAGAGGGTTATAGTGCAGTAATCCGAGAATAGTGGCGAATTGAGTTTGCTCCATATCTTAGGATTCCATAACCCCTGAACCCGGAAAAACACTACTTGCATAATGTCTGTCTAGTGTCTACTGTCTAGGCCTGTTTGTCACAAATCAAATAATCTTCTACACAATGAATCCAGTGCTTAAGTTAACCCGCATTTTTTTCGGGCTGCGTTCGGTTGTTTTGGGGGCAGTGGGGGGGGGGGGAATTACACAGAAACCAACCGCCCAAAAGAATTATACTCTGTTCAGGATACGATGAGACTTGGTGAGTCAGGTAGAAACGCACTACTTTGCAACGCGGGCCTTTGCGTTGTATAGCCATTGTACTCTCTCGGGCTCTTTTCGACTGGACCCTTCTTCGGGAAGAGGCAATACCGAGAATCGGCTGACTATGAATGTTATCTGTACAAAAGTCAAATTAGAAACGGTCACAGACACGACGAAATGGATGAAATTTGTGGCCAAAGGGCCATAACTCGTCAAAATTAGTCGAATTTGACTCCTCGATATTCTCAGACACTAATTTTTTTAAACAATTCAATTGAGGTACTATCGACGAATCAAAGATTGTCGCGAAATTTTCACGAGCTAAGTTGCGCCTTCAAGGTTCTGGTTCGGCCACTCCTCATATTCCTTACACCTTGCAGGTGGGAGGCCAGTGCAGGTGGGACGGAAAAGTCGTTGCAGATCAGTTCCCCACTCACACTCATAACGAAAAAAGTGTGAAACTCTCGCGACAATCTTTAATTCGTCGATAGTACACTCATAAACGGAATTCTCAATAAATAAATCTCCGAATATGATGAGGTGTCAAATTCGACTAATTTTGATGAGTTATGGCCCTTTGGACATAAATTTCATCCATTTCGTCGTATCTGTGACCGTTTCTAATTTGACTTTTGCACAGATAACATTCATAGTCAGCCGATTCTCGGTATTGCCTCTTCCCGAAGAAGGGTCCAGTCGAAAAGAGCCCGAGTGAGCACAATGGCTGTACAACTCAAATGGCTACGTTGCAAAGTGGTGCGTTTCTACCTGACTCACCAAGTTTCATCGTATCCTGAACAGAGTATAAGCGTTACCCGCTACTGATGAGTTAGCCACCACTTTTCGTAAGTTAAAAGTTTCTGTCCACGTTTTGTTAACAAGTAAAAAAAAAAAAAAAAAAAAAAAAAAAAAAAAAAAAGGAATCGATTTCAAGCCCGACCCCTTTTTGACCAAGCCACATCCCTGAATGAATCTGATTTCATTCAAATGCGGCCTGGAAAAAACGAAGAGGCAAAAAGTCATTCCATTCTTTTCAGCGTAAACATAGACTCGTGATCTAATTTTCAGCGGGAGTCGAAGTGTCAGGCCCGAGATGCGAGATCCATCGAAAATCAATCAAACGTAACTACTCGGTCCCGCTTTCTGTCAGCATCTCCACTCCAATATGCAAACTCCAGTGCTGCCGCCATTTTTTTTTCAATTCACCGATGATTCCACCGGTTGTAAAAAGAGTACACAGTTATCTGTTCAGCTTATGTCTGTAATGCACCAAAATCCCCGCATCTGTAATCTTATCTTCATCGATGGAATCGTCGTCAAAATATTAAAATCTGCGCAAGTTTTTTAACGTCATCGACGACTTAACCGGTTGAGAAAATATAATATTATACAGGGTCTTCAAAAAGTCCGAGTACACCCCTGTAACTTTTGAACGGCTGATTTTTAAGAAACCAAATTTTGCCGGTGATCGAATATGGCCATGATGCACTTTTAGGTCTTGTTGAAATTTTCGGGGCCCCCGGGAGGGAGGCGCTAGGGGGGGGGTGGCCCCTCCGTAAATCAAATATTTCTAAAGGCGACCCCCATTTTTTATTTCATAACTAAAAAGTGCATAAAATTCTAAGACTTTTGGCACAAACCGCAGATCGATATCGTTTTTCGTTTTCGATATATCGAAGTTCAAAGTTTGATTCAGACCAATTTTTAAAAAATCGTAGCTCCCATTTGAAAAGTCGGAATTTAAAAAACTAGGAGTCAAAAATACTCTAAAAAGCAAGTCCTTTTCAGAAAAAAATACGGTTTTGATATTAGTCGAGTCTTAGAGCCCCCCCAATTTTGTTTTAAAAAAATGACCTCTCAGGGAGCTATCTCAAAAATTCCAAGCCACGACCCCTATCGAGTGATACGTCGCTGGAAAGGGCACACAAAATTGAGCATTTTGGCACAAACCGCAGGTCGATATCGTTTTTGGTTTAGGGGTCGTGGCTCGGAATTTTTGAGATAGCCCCCCTGAGGGGTCATTTTTTTAAAAAAAATTGGGGTGCTCTAAGACTCGACTAATATCAAAACCGTATTTTTTCTGAAAAGGACTTGCTTTTTAGAGTATTTTTGACTCCTAGTTTTTGAAATTCCGACTTTTCAAATGGGAGCTACGATTTTTTGAAAATTGGTCTGAATCGAACTTTGAACTTCGATATATCAAAAACGAAAAACGATATCGACCTGCGGTTTGAGCCAAAAGTCTTAGAATTTTATGCACTTTTTAGTTATGAAATAAAAAATGGGGGTCGCCATTAGAAATATTCGATTTACGGAGGGCCCCCCTAGCGCCCCCCTCCCGGGGGCCCCGAAAATTTCAACAAGACCTAAAAGTGCATCATGGCCATATACAATCACCTGCAAAATTTGGTTACTTAAAAATCAGCCGTTCAAAAGTTACAGGGGTGTACTCGGACTTTTTGAAGACCCTGTAGATGCAAGTATTTTCGAGCATTAAAGTCACACACAGAAAAAATAGGGTAAACACTTTGGTAGCATAGCGCTGACTAAACCTTTGGGTAGAAAAATGACCCAGCAAAATACTTCAGTAGGGCCAACCAAAGGTTTATGTCCTCCTAACTAAAGAGATTTTGCTGGGTGAACCGAAGATTTGGTTGGCTCAGCTAAAGTCTTTTCCTGGGTCATTTTGCTACGAAAGGTTTTGCCTCTAGTTTCTTGGGTTTTGTCTCTAGTAAATAGAAAGAGAATAGAGCCAAAAATTTCTCAAATTCTTTTATATAAAAAAAAAAAAAAAAAAAAAAAAAAAAAAAAAAAAAAATTCAATCAATAAAATATCATGAAAATAAAAAAGCGAGATTACTTAAAAACGTGTAAAATCATTCATTTAAGAGCTTAAAGTGAGTTGAATAACATGGTGTTTGTCTGAAAGAAAATATCAACACTGAAATGTTTTTAAATCAAAAGAAACATTTAAACATTTAATGTCTGGAAAAGTATATTTTTACGATCAAGTGTAGAAGTAGTTTTTTCCAAAAAAGTTTTTTTTTCTGTTTGTCCGTGGGTATCTCAATCAGAGACAAACAGAGACGGATCATTAACTGCCTGCAGCAGAAGCACGCTGAATTATCGCGGATTCAACAAAACAACTGTCAACACCCTTCTGATGGCGCGTGGTGTCGAATGGTGAGCAGTGAGCACCCCCCTCCTCACTTCTCGGCCCATCCCCCATGTGTCCACCAAATGTCACCGTTCAACACCATGCGACATCGAAAGGTGTTTACTGTTGTTTTGCATGTTATTTTGTTGAGTCCCCGAAAATTCAGTGTGCTTCAAATCTTCCCTATGTATTTTAGCGTCGTGCTCCGTCTCTATCAATGAGCTATAACTTTAGAGTGGCACATCAAGGAACGTTCCGCTGGTTCATTGTTGTCACCTAGGGCGCCGCCATCTTGCCGTAAAAATCGATTTTGAGGTTAAGTTTTGTAGGTTGTTTCCGGTCGTTTCGTAAACAAGCTCGGGCATCGCCGGAAACGACCTACAAAACTTAACCTGAAACCTTGGAATCTACCGTCCAAATTCCCGCCAAATTCCGAACGACCTACAAAATTTAACCTCAAACCTTGGAATCTGCCGTCCAAATTCCGCTTTTTCCCGGGATTCCTTCTACCCTGTGTGGCATAAGGTGGACCAGCCCGCTGCCACTCTAAAGTTATAGCTCATTGGTCTCTATTCGTCTCTGCCATGAACTAAACTGTGTAATATTTTCTCAACCGGTGGAATCATCGATGAATTGAAAAATGTTTCATTTAAGTAAACACGGAACGGTAGCTCCGACTGGCTCACTTTCGATTGCGAGAACGCGACGAGCAGAATCTTTAATTAAAAAACAACAAAATTACTGTCAGCACTTGCCTCGCGTACATCGCGGATTGCCTGGGTGGCGCGGCGCGGCGCGGTGCAAGAAAACGAAAAGATCCGACAGCTCAACTCTCAGCGGCTGCTTACACCAGGTCAAACGAAAACGGAATCTGGGTTGCAGGTTGCAGGAGGAGGCCGCGCCGCGCGCTCAGTGGATCGTATGAAGTGGAATTTCCCGGATAATATTTTATTATACAGATAAAACTCAAAACTATGGCTAGCTGTAGCCAGGAATTTGTCTTTCTCTCTCATTGCCCGTTTGACTGCATGTGTTAGAAAAGGACAGAAGCAGAGGCTGAAGTCACGTGACTGCCCATATATCTATTCTTTTCTAACACATGAGTTTAACCCTTCACTGCATGAAGTTCCACCGATGGAACAAATTCTTCAAACGCTCATATAAAATACAGGTTTTGAGATGTGCCTTTGGCGCATGGTGGGTCAACGCGGGAGAAGGTATGTTTTGAGCTCACAAAAAAAAAAAAAAAAAAATTGGCTGAAAGAAAACATCATGCAGTGAAGGGTTCCTGATCGAAATCATGTCAGGGGGGAAATTTGCCCCCGTATCCAAACTGACCACATTTTGATTATTTTTATAAAGTTTCCGGCATCGGCTTTTTGAAAAATCCAATTAAAGAAAAAAAAAAAAAAAAAAAAAAATTGAAAATTTAAAAAAAAAAATAAAAAAAATTCCCGCCATTTCTTATGGTGTTATATCACTTGTAAAAAACTAGTAAAAAATAGAAAAAAGAGAATTTTGACCGAAAAACCGTCAAATTATTTTTTTCACTATTTTTCCCATGTATTTGACCACGTAATACATTGAAAAATCCACATTTGCTTGAAAAAAAAAAATCATGCAGTGAAGGGTTAAATGAGCTATGAGATAGTGAAGGTCAATATCCTGGCTACGGCTGTGATACTGTGAACGTCGTCCTCATTGGCTTGAAGGTCAGGACATTTCTGACTGTCAATCCATAGATCTCGGGTTTGAATCCCGGTAGTTGCATCAGAGTTTTCACCGCGGTCTTTTCGCTCGGACTACTCAAAAATGGCAATGATTCAAGGTTATACATTAAAGAGGTATGCTCATCTGACTTAGCGCCACAGATTCAGTGGCGCGCTGTTCAAAATCACTGCAGGCAAGATAGCCGACAAAAGCAGAAAACGCAAACTCTTTGCAGAAAACATTGGGCTGCAAAGCAGAAAACAACCCAATGTTTGCTGCAAAAAGAATACGTTTTCTGCTTTTGTCGGTCATCTTGCCTGAATTGATTTTGAACTGCGCGCCACTGAATTTGTGCCGCTAAGTCAGATGAGCATACATCTTTAATCTATAACCTAGCCTCTGACTGTCAATCCATAGATCTCGGGTTTGAATCCCGGTAGATGCATCAGATTTTTCACCGTGTTCTTTTCGCTCGGACTACTCAAAAAAGGCAATGCTTACAGTGGAAATTTCCAGTGTGCTTAGAACATGGACGTTACAAGTCTCCGGTGTCCGCTTACAATGTAAAAAACAAACAAAAAAACACCCTCTTTGATTAACTCTTTGACTTATTAATTAGTTTCAAAAGAGTTGCTTTGCAACAGCTCATATGCGCCCATACTACGCTAGTAGCGCTCCTGGCGGTGGAACTGCGGAAGTTGAGTGGAGCGAGTGACGCTATCTATCGGAAAACGCCGCAAGTTCTTAAATCGTCGCTTAGCGATCATTTTTTTTTGCTGAGTTACGAGATCGGCTTTCCAAATCTGGACAAGAAGTTCACGTCGCTAAAAGGCTATGGTTTGATACAATTTGCCTTTGTGTGTCTAACGGTGGCTATCGATTCTCCAGTAAATAGGAAGAGAATAAAGCCAAACATTTCTCAAAAAGAATAAATAAATAAATAAATAAATAAATAAAGAAATAAAAAATAATAATAATAATGAACAATATGCGGCGAAACTATTTCAAAATCTGTAAAATAATTTATTTTAAGCTTCAAATGAGTCGAGCAAGGTAGTTACTGCAAGAAAATATCAACATTTTGATGTTTTCTAAGCGAGAAAAAAACATGGAAACATTTATTGTCCGGAAAAGTCTATGTTTTTGAGCCAGTGTGCGCCGGTGCAATGATGCGGGATGCGGGAAATAATTTCTTCGCGATGATACCGAGAGTAGTTTGACTACTCAAGTCAAGTCAACTTGAATCAAGTTAGGTCGGACGATGGACGTTTGACGTCGGACGCAGACAGACGGATTCAAGGAATCGAAATCTGCATGTTCAGTCCGACGCGACTCGACGCGACGCGGCCTAGTCAGTCATTCATCCGCGTGCACTATACCGCTTTGGACTGCTTTGGATAACGCGGGTGGATAATGAATGACCATAGATGACTTCCGTGGGGAGGGGGGGGGGGAGGGTAGTAAAAAAAGTTCCATGAACTTTGTTCTAATTTTTCATGTTAACATGAAAATCGCATTGATTTCTTTCTGTGTAAAACATGGAAATCATGCACTGTGGTTTCTATGTTTCTATTGGAAATTGGAAAATAGTTCATGGAACTTTTCCATTGGAGGGGAAAGGCTTAAATGGGGTTTGATCTTACAAAATCAGCCCCCAATTAATCTTAAGAAGTGGCTTGATTTTTTTGTTCTTTTGTTTGTTTTTGTATTTTTGTTTCAGTGGAAATTAGTATACCTATTACCGTGTTGCTGATACTAATTCCGATTTCAAACACGCAAACACACATGCTTACGTTTACAGTCATTAATTGACCGATTAAGAAAAAGCAAAATAAAAAATACATAGAGTCATCACGTTTGTGTCCCCCAGCGTTGACACCCGAAAGCCACCCATGATTGTGACAACAGTAAGTCGACGGTTGTTAATTGTTATGAGGCTCTTGTTAACTTTTGCCATAATCGATTGAGTAGTTTATTCTTGAGTAAAATCTAGCGGAAATTTCGATGAAAACATAAATCGTTACTACATTCACTCACAGCCTTACAAAATGACTTTAAAGTTTAAGAGTTCATGGCGGAGCTCAGTGGAGAAGCGTGAAATTTGGCAACAATGTATTTCCTCCATTTAAATTCACCAAAAAAGTCGAACGGTCCAGTCGGCGATGATCAGGCATTTCGACCTTTTTAATGTGTTTAAATGGGGGGAAAGAACGTAGCCAGGTCGCACGCCTCGCCACTGGCGGAGCTACCCATGCAGACACCACGAGAGACTTCAATCTAATTTGATGTCAAAATTGATGTTAGAAACTAAATGGACATCCTTAAGATCCAATATTCAGCGGAAATCTTGTTATTTCATCGGATCAGTTCTTGAAAATTTATCTGGAAACACATTAAACCGTTTATTCAGCGATCAAAGTAATAACGACAAAGATACGAATTGTAAGATGGGAGTGATACGAGGCGCACCGCTAACTACCATCGCGCGGCAGAATTGCCGAATTTACGAATACAAAAAATCCTTATTCTTCACATTACATCAAACGCATATGAGGTATGTAGATTGTAGGATCGAAACTATAGCTGAGTACATTTCAGTGTTTTCACGTTCACTGTGCAGGTTGCTCATTTTTCAAGGCTAATCAAAATAATTTACTATTCACCTGTAATGGGTCTATTGCAAACTTTTGCTACAGCGTTGTAGAGTGATCAACCTAATGTAAAATCACGTGAAAGGTCCATTGGTGGCAGTATAGAAAGTCATAAAAAGCAATAATAAACTCACAAGAGGCGTTTAATGAAATCCAAGATGGCGGAGAAATATCGAGCAATTTGTATGCATGCACCACGAACATCCAAAGATAGCCAACCTCACAATATATCGATCACAACCAATCACAACGCAAACAAACTCAGAACCTCCGATGCTGTGAGATTGTTAACGTTGGTCATCATGGATGTTCACGGTGCGTGCACACAGGTTGCTCGATATTTTACCGCCATCTTGGGTTTCAGTTAAACGGCTCTTGTGAGTTTAATACTGCATTTTTTGACTTTCTGATACCACCAATGGACTTTTCACGTGATTTGACTAAAGATAATACTAATTAAGATTTAATACTCTTTATTGCTGTAGCAAAAGTTTGCAACAGACCCATTCAACTTTAATCGAACGGTAGCACTCTAGTTGCAGAAAACGGTACTAAACAATGTAAATTATGCACGATAAACTTGTCAACGCTGCTACTCAAAAGACAGCGCGGCGAGTTCGGCTGGCTGCATGTCGATTGTTGATGTTCGATGTTGAGTGCCAATGCGGCAGGTAACCCAATAAATTCCGACACCAACAGTCCAACACCGTAATCAACTTACTTCTTTTTCACGCTTCCTACCCGAAGTACTCACGTTGCCAGATGAGTCGAGTCGGTGGGCTCGAAACCTTTTGAATTTTGAAGCTCTTGAAGCGCGCGGACTTAATGAGGACACAGAACAATTTTGTTTTATTTGTTTATTTTTTATTTTCATTTTTTTTATTTTTTATTTTTTTTATTTTATTTTTTTATTTTCATTTTTTTTTTATTTATGTATCATTGATAAAAGTGGAAGTTACCATGTATCACCGATACGATAAATCAAAATTGTATAGATTAGAAAGTAAGTTTGAAATTTGTATGTACGAATATGTTCATTGTGAAATTGTACCAAAAAACAAAAAAAAAATAAAAAAAAAAAAAAAAATAATAAAAAAAACCAGAACAAATGGTTTACTTTTCGAATGAAGATTGTATCTATTTAAGCATGCACGAAAAGACGCTGAATTCAGTTGGAATAGCTTACAGGTGTAAAAAGGGGGGGGGGTTCTATCAAACGCAAAAGCATTGTCTGTAAAAAAAATTTGAGATATCCTCTGTAATCAAAGCAACCTTCGGTACTATGGTCTGAGGTCGTCAAAAAGTGGCCAAAATTCAGAGAGTCAATTTCTCATTTTCTCATAAATAAACTTTCAAGACACATTTTAATCACAGAAAACTCTTTTAAAGAATAATTTGAAACTAGAAATGTCACTGAAACGTTTAAAACTAGGCTTAAAAGGTCGAAAACGATTATTTTTGATGACTTATTTTTCACTGATTTTTTGCAACTTGTAAGTATTAGATCACAGAGCAAAGTGTGTGGCACTCAGCATGCATTCTTGACTGTCGAAACTTTTGCGTTCGTTGGTACCACAGCATTTTTTTCTTTTCTTTTCTCTCCCCCCCCCCCTCGAAAACGGTTGAGGATATCGAAAAAGTGACCAGGCACTTGTCTAATAAGGGTGGAAAACTTTTTTGAGTTGGCCTTGATTTGAGAATTCCCGAGATTTTTCCATTCAAACTGCGTGTATAAGGTCATATAAGGAATGAAGATAGACGTCAGACGGATGATGAACAAATGAAATTTTTTGGGGAAACTTTTGCCAGGTCGATAGGGAGTTAGCTGAGAGAAGTGCCTCCAAAACGCCTTATTCGTTCATGCTCCACTTACCATTCCTCGGTACTTCTTAATCCTTAATCCGTTACACTTAATTTAATTCAGAAAATCTCAAGAATTTTTATAAGTCAAGGCCAACTCAAGGAGGTTTTGTTTTGTTTAGTTTGTCTTTGTTTTTATTTTCTTTCACTAAAGTTTCTGAATGGTATCCTAATATTATTAACGGGAACACCCTGTGACTTCCAAAATACGTGCCCCTCTCAAATCTCAATAAAAGTGCACGGAGCAAGACAACTTTAACGGCAGCTAGAACTACTTTCTGGCATTTGTAACGAGATTTCTTGTTTTGAGTGATCATAAGTATTTTGACTGTGACATTACTTAATTACGAGAAATTCAGGGGCGGTTCGAGCAATGTGGCAACAACGGCTTCTCTCCATTGAAACCTACGTAAAATAATCGAGTTTCACAGGATTCATTGAATCCCTGAGAAGTCGATATTTTTGTATAGGTTCAAATGGCAAAAGAACATAGTTGCCAAATAACTAGAGCTGCCACTTGCAAACTTTTTAATGTCCATTGGGTTTCCGTTCAAATATTCTTTTCTCTGCGTATAAAGGTACTTCGAATTCTGATTGATACGGTGCCTCAGTTTCTACACACACTGTATATGTTGTTTTCGTGGGCACATGATGTGTTCCAACCGGCTATATTTGGATTTCCGCTCAGGACCGGTCGAGTTGATGAGGAGCTTTTTCGGTGAAAATACACCGATTATCATCAGCGATTAAATCGGATTTAAAGCGTATTTAGTCAAATATGGTTGTTCTTATAATAGCTTTGTTGATAGGGACCATATTTGGACGCGTTCTCGAAGTACTCTGCAAAATGAAAGCGAGAACTTTTTTTTTTATTATTATTAATTTTTTTTAACCGCGAAAAAAAGCGAATTTCCGTAACTGAATTGAGTTCATTTTTTCGACCTAACTAGGTTTCGGTGTTACTGGGATATTAAACACTTTAATTCTTGATCCACCTATAGTGACGTACGAAGAATGAGTATGGGAGGGGGGTCTCTCAGATTGATAAATTGGATGGTGGAAAAGAGGGGGGGATGGATAGTTTTTTTCTTCTCTCAGACTCATCACTTACACAATTTTAGCACAAATCCTACGTACATCAAAATTGGTGATCTTAATACCCCACAATACTGATTTAGAATCGCTTCGACAGATTGTATCCGGCTCAATGTCATAAAAAATGTGTAAAAAAAAATGCATTTCAAGCCCAAAGTATAAACTCAAATCCCTTAAAATTTTTGCAGACATTTTTGTGTAAGCATAAGAAATCATGCATATATAATCGTGTAGTCTCCTTTTATTATTGATGAGTATTTTGAGACCATTTATTCGATAATTTATTTTTAAAAACAACTTCGGGCTTTAGAACTTTCCACTCTTTTTTCTGCCAATCCTACAATAATGGTTCATCGGAGCATTGTATTTATAAAACCCGTTTGCTTATAATTATTGCGGTACTGTCTTTGAAATAGGCGGAAATTCCATTCAAAATTTAAACTTCCCGAGAAAAACTGAATAAACTTAAAGCCGATCCAAGAAAGAAAATTAAAACCGCAAATCCGATTTTAATATAGTCGCACAAGTTGGTAGCTTTGAATTTTCCATAGGAGTCTATGTTGAACCCTCTCACTGAAAGTGGCACACATAATATGTTAATATGTACCATTTTATGTAACATGGAATTCAATGGAATTTAAATCCACATTTTGCAAACGGTTGTCGGGCCCATTAGAAAGTTTAATTTTCCATACGGGTCTAATGAACCCTCTCACTGAAAGTGGCACACATAATATGTTAATATGTACCATTTTATGTAACATGGAATTCAATGGAATTTAAATCCACATTTTGCAAACGGTTGTCGGGCCCATTAGAAAGTTATCCTATTTCAAACGGTCTAAAAAAAATCCGAAAAAGATCTCAGATCCCAAAATGCGTGCATAAAACGGTTAAGCATCCACGCACGATACAGGTTGCAGAATGTCCGTTTTAAAGCTTTCAAGACTGTAGAAATTCGAAACTATACAAAAAAAAAAAAAAAAAAAAAAAAGATTGTACTCCTGACATCACAATTACACCGACAATTGGCAACGTTGCAACATCAAAAGTTCAGTCCGCCCTCAGAGGCAAGCTTGAATGAAATTATTGCATACTGGAAACATCCAAGCTTGATTGCTCACGGCTGATTAGTCCCCTTTTTTCTTTCCTTCGGCGTAAAACGTGGAACAATTTTATATCATCCTGATACTGTTATCCCGTTAATTCCGGGCATTTTACGTGTCTAGAATACGCAAGAGATAGTCTAAAAAGGTTTTTATTTTTTATTCTTTTTTTCGCACAATTAGAGTGTGGTCAGAAAAACTGAAGAATTTAGTCTCGAAATCGCAATCGAAGCGTGCGATCTTAATACTAAAAACAAAATGAACTGCATGGTTAGTTAAACAAAATAATATAATGGGCCCGTTGTACATTTTTTGCTGCAGGTGATCTAACCCAGATATGAAAGAAATATTTCAAAAACATTTCGAAAATCTTGCCGAAAAGTTTTCGGTAACCGTTCGTAAATATTTTAAAAACATTTTAAATAACGCGATTTGTTCATGCCAATTAATTGTCAAAATATTTTTGAAAATATTTTGAAAATATTTTTGTTAAAATTGTTTGAAAATGTTTTTATTAAATTGTTTTCAAAATATTGACAAATATTTCTTCGTATCATGGGAAGGGTTGATGCAGATGTAATAACCTCTAAAAATAAAGACAGCGGCATTCAAAACTTACATATTCACTTCTTAACTCATAAAATGGTTTTGAACCCGCGACCGTAATGGCGCTGTTGGGCACTACTAATGGGAGATTCCCGTCTTAATATCGTTACTGTTTCTATGATGATTTGGCTAGGATAATTCACAGAGTAACTAGCCACCAAAGGAGTGATTAACAGCCCATTAATGGTACAGTGACACCTGATGATAACGCAACGGCGCCAAAGGAAAGTCGTCTCTTATTGTTCAAATGGTCACTTATCTTGATGGAGTGACAGTGTATTATCAGATGGAAATCTCTCATTTATTATTAGTGCCAACAAGGTTATTGCGATTTTGCGCTTTAAAGGATTTAATGAGTTTAGGAGTGGTTCGTAAGTTTTCATTGTTTCCAGTGGATCAGCATCGTCGTTACTTTTGGAGGATTTTGAATCTGGATCGGATCTTAAATTGCACGCAGCAAAAAATAAGCAACATCCTCATTATAGGTGTGTTGGTGTGCAACAGCCCCATTAATATATTGGGAGGGTTGTAAAAATGTTTGCTCGTGGGATGATTAAGGAAAACCAAGCTTGGTTGGTAGTTCCAACTCGAGTCAGATGGTAAGACAGATTTGGCTGGAAATACCATATTTCTGTATTTGGTTGACGAACACAGTAATGCGATTGTAGGTAATGTGTTAATAACTTAAGAAAGCTCTGATCAATAAATGCTCTTACGCATTTTTCCCAAGCAAAATTAAGATCTATCAATACTTAGAAAGAGTTGAATCACTTTTGAAGAGTATGGACTTATTAATCTCCATCTAAAACGGACCTTGAAATCGAGATTTCTTTAAATTTTCTTTTATTCCATATTTTTCATGATTCAGTTTTTCAAAAGTGGTATTATCAACAATTTCTAATGACCGAGATTTAAGCCATAATTAACTTTATCTCCTCAAATTTACCATTTTAAAAAGTAGCGCCAAAATGTCGTAAAAAACCCTTCCGTAGACAGTGTAAAATGTTGGCTTAAGGAGGGGGGGGGGCAGAATCCCACTCAGCCCCGCCCCTTGAATCTGCCACTGATTCCGATAACGAATTAAATAAAGATCCGATTTTTCGTACGATGATCATTAAAAAATTCGTCCCTCCGATTGCACTCGCACACTGAGAAAAAAGGCTGTTAAAACTATAAGAAATAATTCATGGTTGTTTTCCCCCTTATTTTAATCTTAAAACTTATCGTTGCAATAGTTATGAAATTTAAATCGACACGAATTCTAGTTGTATTTATGCACTGAAAAAAATCAACTGTGAAAGCAACAATTCAAAATATGCTGATTTAACAAAAATTGAAAGTTGCTAAATCAACCAGTGTTTTCTGTTAAGTTAACATTTTATTTTTTAAGTTTACAAAAATAGTCGTGAAATCAACCACATAATGGTGTTCTTTTAACAAAATAAACATTGTCAATTTAGCAATTTTAAATAGTTAAATAAATACAGAACTTAACCCAATTAGTTGATCTAACAATTCAGCTTGTTATATCAGCAAAATAAATTGCTGATTTTACTTACTAATTTGTTACTCCAGCATAAAAACTGTTATTTTTACTATTCTATTTGCTGGTTGGGCAAAGTGAGTTGTTAAGCTAACAAAATGAATTGCTGATTTAGCATTTGAGTTGTTAATTTAACAAAATTATAGGTAAATTTAGCAAATCATTTTGTTCTGTACTTTTTTAACTATTTATTTTTTTCGGTGTGGGAAATGAAGTGAGGAAATATACTATCAGAACATTCGTTGAAACAATCGGAAATTTTTCTTCGTGCAATCAGTCAGTATTTCACATATTTCAGCGACTTGGCAACAACGCTCAGAGCCCGGGGGATTCGGATTCCCTCGATGACACGGTTAAGGGCATCATGATCTCAGCGGTTTTTAAGCTGCTACTGAAAGATGATAGCAAGCGGAGGAGCTTTTTCAGTTGACGAGAGAAAAAAAAAACGTAGGTCGCTCGGGCGAGTGTTTACTTACAACTATAATGTTTGCTTGAAAGTAATTTTACTAACCGATTTATTTACACTGGTAATTAGGAGAACATCAGGCTAATAGGCATGTTGCGGCATGCACTGATGCACTCCTACGACTCACCAACCGTCCCGACTGGAGGCCCAACTACTCTCCCCGTACTTTCCTCCTCCGCGCGTCTTTCTTCCTATCCGAGCATTTGAGTCTCCGCGCGTCTTTCTTCCTATCCAAGCATTTGAGTCTCCGCTTGATTCTATTTCCACAGTCAGTCCACGTCTATTCGTATCCATAAGAACTTGGAAATTCATCGATGCATGTTTATAACCGATGGCAGATAGAATGTAGTTTAATATGTCGGACTTTATTTTAACGAAATTACCATCAATGGGTGATTTCTCAGGACGAATAGGCCAGGGCGGCCGTTTGGCGAGGCTTTAATGGCATTCTACAGTCCATCAGCAATTCAACTGGTTACAGCAATGATTACCGATTTTGGAATTTTCTGTAGGCTAATGGCCGTGTTTTGTTCTGGCATCAGTGATGCCGATGTTTTTTGATCTTTTACTTGAAAATTGAACTATCGATTGTTATCTTACGTTGGAAATGACATTTATTCCATGATTCTGCGGTGATAAGATGGCTTTTATTAGATATATTACAGCAGATTTCCGCATTTTTTCACTATATTCAAAAGTTGTGTGGTGTCTCGTTAAAAATAGAGTCCGGTTAATTGGCCCTCTTTATTGTAGGAGTAAAAGTATGGAATACACTTAGGCAATTGATGATCGTTGCGAAAAATATATGATGTTAAAATATTTGCAAGTCCCGCAGCATTCGGAATTTGTAAATTTGTTGAATTGTATTTCAGCGGTAATTAGTACGGAATTTTAACGAGTTAAGAATCATTACAGTTCAATTTTATCATTTTAAAAATGGGATCATCCTTGATCCGTTAAATTTCCGTTTTGATTGCCGTTGAAATACAATTCTAAAAATTTACAAATTGGAACAATTGGAACTCGAGTAAGTACTACCTATTTGGCCCAGTTGTGTTGTATAACTTGACAGGAAATGAATCAGCGCCAAACAGTGAAAATTCCTCTTTCCCCCATAAGAGCCTGTGTAAAAGTTGGCAACCTAATCACATAACCTCAAACCCCCGGGTTCCGGTATGTTTAGATGGTATTGGTTGATGATCCCCGACAATATCGATGACCGCTCAACTATGATGGTGGATAGTGCAGACCGATAACCAAATTAATGTCCCCTTCTGGAACTACTTTGAGGATCCAATTCGATCGTCTGCATGTAAAAGCCTTAAGACCATGCATCTATGGAAACCAGCCTACTTCTTCTATCGCATCGCTCAAGGCGCTCATTCATGCATCAAGCGAATATACGATAGTTGCCAGTAGAACGTGCGAGATCTCGATTCATAAAAGTATCTCACGGAGCTCCACGGCCACAAATTGCCAACTCTTTATTTTTTATGAAGCTTTAACGTCGGACGTATAAGACGTCGACTCAGATCTCGATGCGAAGACCGCATGCAATCAAACTAATTTTTGAGCCGTGATATTTTGACAGTGTGTGTGAGTTTATGCACGTGTTTGCACATTTGTGCGCGCGCACGGTCTACTCTTCCATTGTTGTCAGATTTCTGCGGAACATATTGAAGCCATCCTTTAATAGTTATGGATCCACGCGGGTGGTCACTAGATTGCTTTTCTTATTTGCATGTAAGTTCTCTGCAACTTTTTACTTTCTCACTTGAACGAAGTTGGAAAAATTGAGAAAGTATTGCGATGACGCCAGTGGCGTCGCGTGCCATCTGGCAACAATGCAACTGCTCCATTTAAACTCATTAAATATATCGAATTTTCCTTGTGCACTGTGCACCCCCTGAGTCCAATATTTTACATGACTTTAAATGGATAGAATGCATTGTTGCCAAATTGCACGCGACGCCACTGGATGACGGAGAGATTTTCACACGGAAAAAAAACTACGGTGAAATTAACCATACGATAGCTGATTTTGGCACCTGCTAGATGTTATGGCAATGTTAACCAAAAGTATACTATGTTTTGACTAGGCACTAGGTGATGTTACCTGATTGCATGTCGACTTTACTCAAAGTATCGGTAAATGTACCATACTTCTGGTCAAGTTTACCATAACATCTAGCAGGTGCCAAAATCAGCTATCGTATGGTTAATTTCACTAATCTTTTTTTTTTCGTGCAAGGTATTTTGTTTCGATACTTGGTCTGTCAAGACTAAAATCAATCATTATTTATATAAAAAATGGCCTCTCATCATACCACCCAAAGAACATCCTTCCATTATATTTCCAACATTTCTTAACCCTTTCTGACTTGAAGAGATTAATGCAAAAGAAATCTGCGGCATCTATCCATCAGTTCGTCAGCTCGTACCTTCATATAACTTTTAAATTGGTCTTTATGCTTCCATATTTTGCACAGCTGTTCCTTTTTAGATTCTTCAGAGGTATACCCCCCCCCCCCCCCCCCCAGAGGCATTTCAAATTGGGTTCGGGGGTAAAAATGGCATAAGAAAGTGTCCGTAGGCTATTCCCTACAGTTTATTTGCTATGTCAATCGAGATAAGGTTAATTTCAGCGTAAAATGATTTTGTTGCAAACTTTTGCTGCAGCGTAATGGAGGGTCAATTCCTTCATGAAATCATCTAAAACTAACGTTTAGAGCAACAGAAAGTTCCCAAATCCGGTCACAAAATCAATAAATACTTTTCACAAAATAATAAGGTGGCGGTCGAATGAGCTGTTGCCTGTTCACAATCTTATTTTAGCTTTCTCTATGATACATCACTTTTCTCAGCATAGAAATAAGCTGCCATTAGAAGTGACACCCCCCCCTCCCCAATTGTCACTCGCTTATTCGACTGTCATATTTTTATGTTAAACGTATTTATTGAGTTCATGCGAGTGATTTCTGAGACTTTTCGATACTTTGAATGTGATTTTCATTTGAATTTACAGGAGAAGCTACCCTTCAATCCTTCCATAACGCCGCTGTAGAAAAAATTGTAACAGAACCATTGAATGTCCAGGAAATTTTACAGAAGTTTTCCATAGTACAGTCAGAGTCACTGAAGTGGTGAATTTTCTCAATAATTTTTGTTTGTTTTTTTTTTTCCGGGTTTTACTGGCTTACTCCCCTGATTGGAGCCTACAGCCACCTATGAACATATTGAGACAAGGACTGCTTCTTTGTTTGTTTGTTTGTTTGTTTGTTTGTTTGATTGTTTGTTTGATTGTTTGTTTGTTTGTTTGTTTGTTTGTTTGTTTGTTTGTTTGTTTGTTGGGTCGTTTGTTCGTTTGTTTGTTTGTTTGTTTGTTTGTTCGTTTGTTTGTTTGTTTGTTTGTTTGTTTGTTTGTTTGTTTGTTTGTTTGTTTGTTTGTTGGGTCGTTTGTTCGTTTGTTTGTTTGTTTGTTTGTTTGTTTGTTTGTTTGTTTGTTTGTTGGGTCGTTTGTTTGTTTATTGTCAGAAGACACCGGAGACTTGAAACACCCATGCTATAAGCACTCAGATATCCTCTATAACCTTTGCCGTATAGAATCAATAATGTGTTTCGGTGTGAAAATCCCGCTCTCACACTCCATACGTTTTCATTCATGGAAAAAACGTCCACCCTCTGCGTACGGCAACTGCGTTTTTATTGCGTGAGCGCCTGGTGTTTGCGCTCTGTACCTCACACTCACACACGCACACACACACACACTTGCGCGCGAACCATTAACTTTCTGAACCGGCTGAGAACGCAATTTATTGGACGCCGCGCGGGGTCCGTCCGTTTTAGTCGTCGGCTTCTACGTGGCGTTGCATTGCGCGTTGCGTCGGAACTTCCCGCGGCCGAGACCTGAGACTCGTTCACAATTACGAGACGTCTCAAAAATATCATAAACCAATATAAACACTCATCGAGTCATAACTCAGCAGCCAATAACACTCAGCAACGACAGGATCAAGCGCCGAGCCGACGCGACGCGCAGAGGGTAGAAACGTGGCTTTTATCGGACACGGAATCAGCGGCGTAGCGTGCGATTTGGCAGCGTTGCGGTGCGTCCATTTAAACCCATGAAAAAGATCGAACTATTGGGTGTTCGGTGCACACCTTTGCATTCGACACGGAGAAAAAAAAAAATCGGTCATGAGAACTGAACTTCGGCTCATATGGAACACCGAGGTGTTCGGTTACAGTAATCAAAATCTTCGGTTGTGAGTACCGAACTTCAGTTAGGAGTACCGAAGATTTCGGTAAGTAGGACTAATACTATGACTCACATTTCGTTCCTAGTGAACCACTTCGGTATTCCTAACTGAAGTTCGGTACTCACAACTGAAAACTTCGGTTACTGGAACCAAACACCCTCGGTCTTCCATTTCAACCGAAGTTTTTTTTTCTCCATGATACATGGGTTTAAATGGACTCAATACAACGATGCCAAGTTGCACTCTACGCCACTACATGAAATGTTTCTGCGGGCTGAATGTTTACTTGTGTGTTGTGTGAATAAAATAAAAACATTATCGGGTTTGAAGCTGAAAACCAAGGTGGATGGAGAACAGATGGACAACACTCGGCTCAGGGGGCGTGGCCACTTCTGGAAAGCTACTTTGCCGCCATCTTGATTTTGCGACTCATTAAGTTTTCTAAAGTTATTGGAGCTTTTAAAGTTGATTATGTATAGTTTTGAATTTAGCAAGCGTGGCTTTTTATCTCTCGGTTATAGGGATCATAATTCGAATTAGAGATTTCTGATCGAAATTTTGGAACGGAGCCAATGGAGGTTATTATAGGTTAGGTTTACCGCTACTTACACTGCCGTCCAAATTCTCAATTTGAATTTCGCGGTAAGGAAAATGGCGGCGCAGTCCCTTTTTAGGGACTTTTTAGATCCAATCAGAGGCGACCTCAGGGTGTTGTCCATACCAGTTCTCCAACTACCTTGAGGGCAACGGACTGCTGACCCAGAGGTTCTGAGTTCGAATCCCAGCCGGGGCGACAAGATTTGATGGACTCAGATCTTGTCACCTCAAAAGTACATGGATGTGATTCTTCTCTATTTTCATATTTCCTTCTCTTTCTCTCTTCCATTTTCAGCTACGGGGCCTTAATGGCGAATGAAGGAAACTTAAACTGCTTTAAAAGAAAATAAAAAAAAATAAATAAAAAAAAAAAATTATAAAAATAAAAAAGTAATGCCATTGATACCAACATGACAAGAAAGATCTGAATCCCATTCCACTTTGCAACGATGGCCCGCCTCTTTCCAGTACGCTCCTCCTCGAAAAAAAAAAAAAAAAGTAAAGAAATTGCCTTGCGCGAGGGCTTGCAAGTTGCACGCATTCTGCGCATGTTTCACGCGCACGCAGGGTCGCGCAGGCAGACGCAGGCGCTCCGAGTAGCGTGTATCGTACGTACAGCACCTTTAGTTGCGACTTGACGAGAGACCTCATTCCTATGACATAGTAATTCATATTTGGCGCGCTAATTATTCATCGCACACCACCACGGCATCCATCCATCGCCACCCAGGATCGACGTCTACGGATGGAGAGTGAGCGAGGAAGAAAGTATAGAGAGAGAGAGGGGGAGAGAGAGAGAGAGAGAGAGAGAGAGAGAGAGAGAGAGAGAGAGAGAGAGAGAGAGAGAGAGAGAGAGATACGTAAGTCAAGTTCACTGCCACAAACGCGCGTCGCGATTCGTGTCTAGTGAGACGCCGCGAAACCTTCCCGTCCCGCGTTCGTCAACGTCGCGTCGAAGAAAAGGTCTTGCACCCGTGTGTTAATTCCGTTATTAAGATTCTTTCTCGTCTACCGCCACGCCGCACAGTGGGTTCAAATGGAATGGAATTGTCCGACCAAAATTTTGCGAGTAAAAATAAACTTCATAAACAATAAACAGCAATATATAACTTTGAAATGTGTGAAATCATTAATATTGGAGCTTAAAATGATCCAATTAGCAAGGTTTTTCGGTAAGAAAATATCAACAGCATCATGTTTTTGAAGCAAAATGAACAAATTTTCTTTGTCTGAGAAATCCATATTTTGATGCCAGTGTGCGCCGCGCCGTCGTGTTTTGCCAGCTTAGTATTGTGGCAAACGGCGCTGCCTGTGTGTCGCGACGCACAGAAGACAGTAGCATTGAGTTTTGTGATTCCATGCTTGAGATTCTAGTCAATTGAAAATCTTCTTTGGTTTCATTACTTTCAGCTTTATTCTGAGCGAGAATACGGTCCACAGCTTATTTCTTAGCGTGCAATTTGGCAACGTTGTATTGTGTCCATTTAAGTTGCTGGTCTCTAAAACTTATTCTCTATAAAAGAGATTCACCACACGAGCTTTTAGTTCCCCTTTAAACAATTATTTCGCCAACCTGCCTCATTAGCCAACAACGTTTTTAAAAATGGGGGCTCTCGCTTTCTGCTACAGGTGATTGAGGTGTTGATTCTTTGCATAAAAACAAGTAATAATGATGATGAATAGGTACGCTAAAAAATCACAAAATTCACTCTCAGAATCGGGCATAATGGCGAAGCTACGCAAGCGTCATGGTAGATTCCTATCTAATTTGAGACAGATCTATGGCGTAGAGAAAGTGATGAATTAGACGGGAATCTCCCACGATACCTGCGTAGCTCTGCCATTTACGATCTTGCCGATACAAATGTTTTTTGGGTATTACTAACTTTTAGACTTTTCAGTGTGCTTTTTTTTATTTTCGCTGGTTATTGTACACTAGATTTGACAATTCAGTTGCTTGTAGCAAAAGTTTGGATGAGCCCATAGTTTTGAACATTGTAATTTTGTATGTCAGTATTTGTTCAAGACTGCAGTTGAACTTTTCATCTCATTAATTCATCATACCTTTGTAAGTACCATATCTACACATATAGATGTGTAAAATATTCTCTGTGAAACCAAATCAATACAATGTAACTTGTACATAAACGAAGCCAAAACGAGTGAGTACTTCACACGTTGTCATCCAGAGGCAATTGAACAATCGTTCATTCTGGAAGATATGAAACTTAATAATCCAAATTATTGATGATTTTTAATTCTGAATTGCAGTTTTTACAATGCCAGATTTTGTCAAATGTACAATCAAGGCTTTTTGTAAATTTTACAATCCAAGAATTAAAGTTTTTTCATTGTGGGCTGCACTTTTTACAATGCCAGATTTTGGAAATTTTACAATCCAAGATTTTGTTATTTCAACCATGCTAGATTACTGTCACGATTTTTTACAATCCAGACGTGCAAAATTAACTATCCTCACAGTTATTTTAGCAATATGTTTTTTCAGGGTAATAAGCAGGTACTCGTGAATATAAAAACATTTTCGGTAAACGCTCGATATTCGATATCTCGTACACAAGTTGAGCTTTTGACATGCGGTTTGTGCCAAAAGACTCAGTTTTTTATGTTTTTTCAAATGAGCTATCACAAGATAGGGGGTTCCATTTGAAAATTTTGAGTTGGGGGCCGAACCCCCCCCCCTAAGGGGGGCGATTTTGAAAATTTCGACCCTCTCACTTGAAAGCTCTCAAAAAGTTATGTTAGACTCCAAAGTTTCAATTTTTTATCTGCAGCCGACAAAAGGGGGGAACGGACTTTTGCGCCACCCTGTACATAATTTTAGGGATTCAACATGATTCAGCCAATCAGAGCTGACTATTGAATGACCTTCGGAGCGCGCTCTGCCGGCCGGAGATGGTAGTGCCTTGGACATAACATTAAAGCAGCAATGGTGCCTTGGCTGACTCGGCGCTTCGGGAGTTCTCGGCTTTCATCGGCACTGGGCGCCCTCTCTGATTAGTCCAAATGCCTGAACATCCTCTTGCTAAATTTTAACAGGCACAAAATCTACCCTCTATTTAAATTAGGAGTTAAACGATGCACTAACTCTGTTTTTTCGTTTGTATTGAAAAAAGCAATAGTTATACTCCCAGATTCTAGTCATATTATACCAGAAGCAAACCGATTTGTGAACGACAGAAAGTCTTGTACGTTGACCTGAAAATGCTGGTGTTAATGGGGCTATTGCACACTTTTGCTATAAGCGATTTAATAGTCGATTATGGCGTAAAAACCTCAAAAAATAACGATGGCGGCACTAAAAACTTCCAAAATCCACTCCTAAACTCAATAAACGCAGTTATTTGCGGGAGCGTAATGGTGGCTGAAGGCACTAACAATGGGAGATTCCCATCTAACAATTCTGAAACTCCATCAAGAAGTGACCAATAAGAGACTACTTTCATTTGACACCGGTGTCACTTGGTGTTGCGGTACCATTCATCGGATGTGGATCATCACTCTGATGACTAATTACTCTGTGAATCATCCTTGTCAGCATAGAAAGAGTGACGAAATTAAGATAGGAATCTCCCATTGTTAGTGCCTTCGGCCACCATTACGCTCCCGCAAATAACTGCGTTTATTGAGTTTAGGAGTGGATTTTGGAAGTTTTTAGTGCCGCCATCGTTATTTTTTGAGGTTTTTACGCCATAATCGACTCTTGAATCGCTTATAGCAAAAGTGTGCAATAGCCCCATTCCAAAATATGGTCAGGTCATAGAACTAGAATTTCCTAAAAATTTTCAAGAACTATGCATGAAGCATGAGCCCCATTGAAGGTAAGTTTGGCAACACCGCACGTGATGTGGCGCTGCTTGACCGGCACCAACCATCGGTCGCATCATCCTCCTTCCCCCGATGAAATCGTTGCCGCGGGCGACTCTCACTCGCAGTTTTGCACTGTGTCATGCGTCATGCATCTTCACAGTTGCCAGGCGCAGGAGCAAAAAATAAAAAAATAATAATAAAATCAACCCACTCCACAATCCACATTGACGCAAATAAGAAAAATGCGAATTCATCCGACAACTCTTCTGATGCGTCATGCGCGTCCACATTTTTTGTAATTATTTTTTTTTTCCCATCCCCGCCAATCGCGTACGCTCGCACCCCCTTCCCATCCCCCTTCCCATCCCTTTCCCCTCCTCTACCCTTCCTCCCTTCTTCCCCTTTTATCTTCTCCCTCGAAAAATGAGAGGATGGAAAAGGGGCGGAAAAGTTCTTCTTCCAGGCAATTATTATCTCCTGCCACCTCATCCTCCGATGCGCAACTTTCCTACGCGCATCTCTTTCGACGCATGTGCATCCCGGTTTTTTGTCGTTGCTATATACGTATATGTACAGGGTGTTTCAGGCCTAACGTACCGGGCCTTTCCTTCGGCTGATATTCGGCATGAAAATCTGAAACTTCATGAACTTATGTTTATCTACTTTGATAAGACTAATTCAAATTGTTTGGTTTGTGAGCCTTCCAATCATTTATGGGATTTTTAATTTTATATATATATATATATATATATATATATATATATATTATATATATATATATATATATATATATATATATATATATATATATATCATAGGAAGCCAACCTAACCAAAGGTTCAAAAATTGAGTCGAAGCGGTACTCCAAATCCCATGATCCTAGATAACCTTTGGCCCGTCGACTTAAAATCCGTTTTCGGCCGCTAAACCTCTCACCCCATACGTATAGCCCCAAAGCATAAAATAACCGATCGGTGTAAAAAATGCCGTAAACTTTCTGGGCAGGAGTTCTGGGTATTTGGGGTCTAGGAACTCAAATTTGATGGTTCCAGGAGACCCTGTCTCTCTATAAGAGGCGGGGTGTGGGTCATTGGGGGTGCCGCGATAAGCTATAGAATTTGAGAAAAAGGCCTATGGGGGTTGATTCTACTCTTTTGGACGATACTAGAAGAGATAGCAAGAATCAGTTGTTCCTATTGGTTTAAACTGCACTCGCTACTCTTTTGGACGATACTAGAAGAGATAGCAAGAATCAGTTGTTCCTATTGGTTTAAACTGCACTCGCATGACAGATTTGAAGTCGTTTGAGTCGTCCAGTGCAGAAAAATGAGTCTTCCGTCCATCGAATGACTCGAAATCCGTTTAAACCAATGGGTTTGGTCGATTTCCGCTATCTCGTCTCGTCTCGTTCAAAAGATCAGACTCAGCTCCCTGGTACGGTATGTCTGGGACACCCTGTGTACATAAATATACAGCTTTTCTTTTAAACACTTCATACGCGCAAGGGCCGCGACAGCGCGGTGGAGTGGTGGAGCAGTAGCGCGGCGGTGCGGCAGCTTCGCGAATCACGAATACCTTTGCCCCCTCGCGACCGAGTGTCGAGTCCGGACGACGGAGGAGTGATCACGAACAGGAAGATTCACTTCCACTCCGCGCATGCGTAGTTCGCATGTTGATGGACCACACAATCTGAGACCACATACCGACACGGTGTGTTTACAAGTATTCGACCCAGACATGACAAATTGCAGACGAATAGATGTCAGTGTGTATCGCTAATATCGTTCGTCATATTTCTTTCCGCGCGGCGCGGCGACATACTCTCTTCCGCGGATGAGGAAACTATCAAGACTTAGAGACACACAGCTAGAATAACTCGCGTCATGTATTCGCGTGAATACTTTTATTATTATTGCCGTCGTGTGTCGTGTATGGTGAATATCAATCGAAAAATTGCTCTTATCTTGAGAAATCATCATGACCATGTTTTAAGTAAATTCCGTAAGGCCGTAGCCCAAGTGCAAATCAGGGAATCTGGGACGAGAGGCGGCTAATCGGCTAAGCCTAGGTCAATTTTTTTTTTCTCTTTCAAAACAAGTTTAGATTGAGTGCGTTTCTAAATAAGTTGGAATAATTGATAACACGAGATTCTTCAACGTAAAGCTGCTCACAGAACAGATGACTCACAAGCTGGTATTCACGTGAATAATTAGAAATACAGCCCGATCGTGTAAAGTGAATATCAATCGAAAAATTGATCTTATCTTGAGAAATCATCACGACCATGTTTTCAGGAAATTCTGAAAGGCCGGAGCCGAAGTTCAAATAAGGACAACCATGCTTTTTGTAATCAGGGAACGGGAGGTGGCTGTGCCTGCCTAAGTCAATTTTCTTTTTCAAAACCAGTTCAGATTGTGTGCGTTTCTAAATAAATTGGAATTATTAATTGTGAACATAGACTGATTTAACGTGAAGCTAAATACAGTACAGAACAGACTCATAAGCAGGTATTCACGTGAATAATCAGACATTTTATATCTCTATCGTGATAGTTTATATTCATCGAAAAGTGGATCTTATCTTGAGAAATCATCACGATCATATTCTTAGTAAATTCTACAAGGCCGGAAGTGAAAATAAGAGCAACCATCCATGGTAATAGTGCTCCATGAATTTCCATGACCCAAATTCCGGGGGCATTATTTCCGTGGGTAGTAATTATTTATCCATGAAATTATACGGAAAATCTTATAGAATCCCATGAATGGTCCACGGAGCTCCATGGTATATGATGGAAAAATTATATTTTGCCCACAGAATTCCATGAAATTTTATGGAAAAATAATAATTGCCCACGGAATTTTGGTCATGGAAATTCATGGAACATTTTTACCAGGGATGCTCTTTGCCATTAGAGCCTACACACAATTATCGATTTCTTATCAGGGATTCAATTAATCCTCTATGAAGATCGATTATTTTACTTAGATTTAAATGGAGAGAAACCGTTGTTTCCACATTACACGAGCCGCCACTGGACGCGCAACATAGGGAGGGAAATGCGTCTGAAATGCGGAAATGGACAAAAGCCGGAGGTTGGGCGGGAGCTCGGACGAACGAAAAGCTAGGATTTACGAGGTTGCGACGAACTTGGCAAAGAGAAATAACCGCGAAACCGCGAGGCTCGAATGAATGATGCAAAAGATTAGACCATCGCGGATTCCAGGATAGGGCCGCGGATTATGATTCACCCGCAGGAGATCGTTTGATGACGACATACTTTTTCGTGTACTTATCTCTAAAGTCCTCTTCTTCGTCTTCTATCCCCACTCCTCTGTCGACCAGGGCCAGGGCCTTATTCCTTCCTGTCTTGGGCAAGGCAATGATGCCACGATTACAGTATATACTCATCTACATGCAGAGTATCGAAACTCTATAGGGAAGATGTGGCAAATGTCGTTTTTCAATGTAAACAAATGGAAAAATTGAGTTGTAACGCTCCGACTACTAGGGTGCGCCACCGTCGCGTCTAATGCAAATCAAACGGGATATGTTAGTTCAACCTCCCGACCACCAGAGGGGGCATTTGCCGATTTTCTAAAACTGAGTTTCGCAACTGTGTTAGATAAGTATACTGTCAAGGTATATGGAGAACAGGTATGGACAACACTCGACACAGGGGGCGTGGCCACTTGGGAAAAAGCGACTTCGCCGCCATCTTGTCTCCTATTTACACCGTGTATTTCGCATTGTTGTTTGTGGTTAGGTTTGAAGGGGAATTTTATCTGAAGTAATACTTTATTTATTTGAACAATGCAATGTAATTTTTATCTTTAAATGTTAATGTTGTGACTAAAGAATGGATTAATATCATCAATTACGTTGTTCACTTTCCTTTTCAAGATGTACAATCTAAGTTTGAATCGCGCGGTCAGAAAAATGGCGGCGGAGTCGCTTTTTTCACAACCAATCAGAGCCAACCTCAGAGTGTTGTCCATACCTGTTCTCCATATACCTTGGTATACTGTGGCCACACAGAGTTGTCAGATGGAGGGTAAAAAGCCGTATCGTCCCCATTGAAATCAATGTAAAATGTACGGCTTTTTCACCCCAATCTGGCAACATTGGGTCACGATTACAACGCTCTCCATTTTCGTGCTGTGGTTAAGTTGAACACAACCCACAAAAATGTCAGCCGATTTGACGAAGACTTGCGGGTTTGTTGCAAAACTTCAGCCGCAGGTATGAAGAGTGATAATGCTATACAATGAAACAATCAATTAAAAGCTTACATTTTAACCTCAGACGGCTCCTATCTAGATATATTGTGTATAGACTGTTTTAGTAGTGCGATATATCGTATCGATTGCTGTCCGAGGGCCTCTGGTTCCAAACAAACTCTGGTTCAATGCAATTTCCCCATAAGCGAACTTTTGAACGGAAATTTAGGGTATTTTTCTTTCGTCTTTTTACTTATTTTCGGAAATTGTCAAAAGGTAAATATCTACACAGCATATGTAATTTTCTTGTTTACGAATGTTCGCAGAAACACATGGAAGAGAAACTCGTAGTTATCATGACAGGGACAATGGGCGAAAAATTGGAAAAGACCGTTGGCGATGAAAAATTAAATAGTACGTACTGGGACCTTTTCCCTTATTCCAATCGAAATTCTTCAGATTTTGATGTCTTTGAGGAAGCCTCTCGAAGAGAGAAGTAGACTATGCTGTTGAAATGGAATGAGACACCAGAGTGTATCAAATTCATACAGCAAAGCATTCAAAACGCACCAATAGATGACATCGTAGACATTATCATAGAAATATATAAAATTAGAAACTCCCAAATTCACTCCACAATCCTTGAGTTAAGTCTCGCAAAGTTTTGTGAAAAATTCAATAAAGAAGCACCTAAGTGTACAGTTTCGGGTATCTTCGAGGGAGCATACAAAATTATGAAAAGAAACGAAAATAGAAATGGTGGAGCTTAAATACAAAAAAAAAAATAAAGTAAAATTTTTAATAGGACGTTTTTATTTCTTAATAAAGAAATACTCGGTGTTTGTCAATTGTGTTACCACCGCCGTTTAGCCGTTTTGATACGCAACTTTTTTACTCGAGTCATTTTTTCGTTTATTGCGTTGTAAGCGAGTTATAGTGATGTGTTTTTCGGGTTTTTTGGCAGTGTTTTTATATGAAGAAATTGTTTTTTTTGGTTCAAAAATTTCAGTATATATCGTGGAGGATGTTTTTAGTTCATATGCTCCATTTCTTAAATTTTCCTTGTGTTTTACGTGTTTTACGAGCTATTTAGTTTCTTATGGGATTTTACATGTGAAAGACAAGGATAGAGTATTGGTATAATTGCTCGTTCTTTGTTTTACACGTGCACTGTTGCTTAGGTACGTTATTTATTTATTTTCTTGTTTGATCAGCTGCTCTTATTCAGATTTATTCCTCATTAGCGTTACAAAGATTACACATTTTTCTATCTTGGTACTATAATCTTTTTCTCATGGGTATTTTTATTTAAATGTTGAACAGCTGATAAAAAAAAAAAAAAAAAAAATGAATAATTCAAAGAAAATCATAACATAACCTATTTATTGAAATTTGTGAAAAACTTATATAACCTAGCTTTTATTTCTCACTTGCATTGTAAAGATTACACATTTCTCTATTGGTAATATAATCTTTTTCACAATAATATTTGGATTTTGAGCAGCTGATGAAATAAAAAAAAAATTTAACGAAAATTATAACCTATATTTAAATTTTTGAAAAAATGATGTAACCAAGCATGGAATCTACTTCGTCTTACCGGCCTGCCGGGAGGCATTTTTTTATATTATTTTATATTATTTTATTTATTATTTATTATTTATTATTTTATTATTTTATATTTATTTATTATTTTATTTATTTTATATTTTATATTATTTTTTATTTTATATTATTATAATTATTTATTTTTTTTACCAAACCTGTGTATTAAAACACCTATACGTTAAACGATGCATCATTTTTTAACAGTCCTAGCCTTCATATTCTTTAAAAATGTATTATACTTTTACACTAAAGGTACCAGTGATAATGTCCCCAGCATTATATAAGTAACAAGGCGAAAAAAAAGAGAAATCGTAATTGATAGTAAAAATAAATTCTCAAAATGGGATTGACTGGACGTACAAAATATCAGCGGACTATATTTCAGTAAGCTCTCCAACAACTTAAAAACGCTGCACCCCTTACCAGTCTTCAAGCGACCAGTAAAAAACATCTCATAAACCTTTGCCCCTATGATGTTGATGGAATTTAAATGTTGCTTTGTTCTTTTCCTTTTCTTTTTTTCTGCTTGTATCTCCTTGTTTCTTGTTTCTCTTTTTTTTCTTATTTGTCTACCTGTCAGTGGCGGCTCGTGCTATTTGGCAACACTGTCTTCACCTTATTTGATTATGTGTTTAACAATCGATCACTGGTGAAGCGCTGCTTCACTTTCGAATCGATTGTTTTACATACAATCAAATGAGGAGTTAACATAGTTGCCAAATAGCACGAGCCGCCACTGCTACCTGTAGTTGTACTAGTTGTGCTTATACTTGTAAGCAATCTAACCTTGTTGACACTGTTTTATGTTCACTCATTGATGATGAATTAAGAATAAAGAATTATCATTATTATAATCGGTTTATAGACTTGAAAAACAGAAGTGTGTGTAATTATTGTACACAAGGCTCCGTGGAAAATAAAAAAAGTTTAATGATTGTTCTATCCATAAAAAATATTCACAATTTGAAGTGTAATTGAGCTAGGTGACATATTTACTGAAAATTGAGTGTTCTTACTAGAATTTTATTTAACCAGAAAGTTTTACTATGACCAAAACGATTAAATTCTCCCTTGAAATTTATGAATCAAATTGAGCGTATTGAGATAGAATTAGAAAAATTTGAGAGTTATTTAGACGTCCTCAAAGTACCTGTGAAAAAAATCTAAGTCAGAAAGGGAAAAATTCGCTTTCAAATATTTTTAAAATTAAAATTGATTCGTACTTTTAGCAAAATTTTTTCTAAGGAATATTGTTTTCTCACCTGAACACTTGTGTGCAATGAAAAAAATACCGGAAAAATACTTGAAATAAGTTTGAAAATAATGGAAAAGCGAAGGATTATTCTAAGATTTATTTTTCAAGAAATTTTGGCTTTGGTATTTTGGGTTAAATTGATATTAATTTGAGAAATAGATGGACTGGGGTGGACGTACTTTTTGTTCCAAAATAAAAAATATATAAATAAAACGAGTTGTAAAAATCAAGTAAAAAAGTGTGAAGAAACTTGTAAATTTTAATTTTAAAAAATTTCTGTAATGTTTGAACGCTAGTGCGCATCTTAAAATATTTGAAATATTCTTTGAAAATTGTGTACTTCTCAAAGAAAAAAAACTCTGTTTTTTTTAAAAATTTTATTTTTCCTTGAAACATTAAGAGTTGAATAATTGATGAAATTGATATGATAATTAGGGTTGGGTATGGATGGGGTGGACGTACCGTTTTCTAAAAATCAACCAACAAATAATAAAAAACAGGTAAATTTTAACTTTAAAAAAATTACATCATGGCTGCACGCTTGTGCGCAGTGAAAAAATACGGGGAGAATACTTGAAATAAGTCTGAAAATAATGGAAAAGTGAAGGTTTTTTTAAGATTTATTGTTCAAAAAATTAGGACTTTCGTTTTTTTGGGTAAAATTGATATTAATTTGAGAGTTAGATGGACTGGGGTGGATGTACCCATATACTACTCGTTATGCACTCTGGAACTGATCCTTTTTTTTGCAGTTAGAGGTGTTAAAAAAGTTTACAACCGGCGATTTTTTTTTAGAAAGTGACATGTTCGGTTCCTTCATATTTTTTTTTTCAGAAATCTATTTTTCGTCAAGGATTTTTTTTTTTTTTTTTTTTTTTTTTTTTTAAGGCCTTGAGTTTTTACTATACCGACACATCGTGGTCTAAGATTGCCAAAAAGTGGCCAAAAATCAGAATTTAATTATAGAAGTATATCAGTGTATAAACTTCTTATCAATTCATCATTTACAAACTTCCAAAACTAATCTTAATCCCCAAGAACACTTTTCAAAAGAAATTTAAACCTAGAAAAGTAACTTGAAAGTTTTAAATCAAGCTCCAAAGGCCGAAAGCGATGATTTTTGATGACCTTTTTTCACTTATTTGTGGCAGAGCTGACGTTTTGCGTATAGTTAATGGCATTTTTCAATTCCCCGATGATTTCACCGGTTGAGAAAAGATTACACATTTCAATTCAATGTATGACTGAAATGCACAAAAATACGCTGATTTGTAATCTCTTATCAATTTAAACCTGCGAAAAAAAATCGAACTATCGGGTATTCGTTGAACACCTTCGCATTTAACTTTTTACGTGGGTTAAATTGGGCATATTACACCGTTGCCAAATTGCACGTTGCGCCACTGTGCGACGGTCTTCTCGAGTTCAAAGTTTTTCTCCGTACATGAGGCAACCCTGGATTGCGGCCTCCCGCGTGACATCATTGAATAAATGATGATTTATTTTCTCCCTGTTTAACATGAATGAGGTCGAAACGGAAGATAACGAATCAGTGTTGCCAGATCCTGATCCTCCTGCGGCTTTTATTTCTATGTGTTCTTATGGGAAAAACCTCAAAATCTGGCAACGCTGTAACGAATAACGATACCACACCGAGGTACCGAGCCGCACCCGGCACCGACAACCGACAGTCAACACTATTTACCCGACACGTCATGATCTTGATGCGCATGCGCACTTGACTCCCTGATTTCCTGATTTCCTGATTCCCTGACTCCCCGATTCTCTGATTCTGTTATCGTGAAAGAATCAGTTAGCGAGCTAGTACGTTCTTCATTTTGATGGTCGTGCACGCGGTTTCAATACGCTATACAGGGCTGCCATTTTACCATCAGCGGATGATCAAGGAAATTTTCCTTCTCTCTCTATGGCCATTAACAAAAAAAAAAAAAAAAAAAAAAAAAAAACCAAAAAACAACAGTTTTGTGCGTTATCCAGAAAATTTGAAAAAAAAAACGAATTTATCGACTTTTCATCCTGTATACATGATCCATGTTTTGAATGGAATCATTATGTGCTTCGTATATTGTATACCCTGATTGGGTATCTTTGACCCAGCTATAGTGCATTCATATATCGATTCAATTCATGGAAAAGAACAGTGAGTTCCCGCTTGCTGATTCACTAACAATAATAAGACAGGTAGCAGAGGTCAGCTGCAGTGTTGGGCATACTATGGACAAAATATCTTTCGAAAAGAAACGTAAATTTACGAGACCACCGTACACGGAAAAAACAAAGTTTAGGTACAACCTTAGCAGCTTTTTAAAATTTGCTGCGCAAAGCAAAAGTTCTAGCTCTACCGAGGAAAGTTGTGGTTGTATCGAAGCACTACTTCGGTAAGGCGTGAGCAAGAGAACAGGCTGTTGCTCTACCGAAGTAGTGCTGTGGTAAAACCGCAACTTTCTCCGGTAGAGATGGAACTTTTGCTTTGCGAAGCTACTTTAAGAAGCTGCTGTGGTTGTACCTAAACTTTCTTTTTTCGGTGTAAAGTCCCTCCATCAAAAGTTACGATCGACCAAGTGTCTCAAACATTTCAGTTATAAAACCATTACTTTGCGAACAGCGAGGAAATGAATATTGAATAGCTTTCCGTTGAAGTCCTCGCAGATTTTCTAAAGAACGAATAAATGTCAAAAACGATTTCCTAGTCGGGAAAATTAGTTACAATTTCTTGACTCTTCAACTATACATAAAAGGTGCAGAAAATTAACCTCCCCCCCACCACTTCCTCACGGGACTTGGATGGAGAATCTTCGCGTGTATATTGTATAATGGTCATCCCTCGTTTGTCAAAATTAAGTATCAATTAAGAAGATTTATTTTGTAACTCCCTTGAATAAAGCATGACGCGGTTTTCTTTTTCTTCTCCCGAAGACCGGGAAGACATCGTGTAAAGTGAGTCTTAGGTAGCTGGGTTAGTGTACTTGATACTTGACGTGGTCTTATGGTCACTCGGAATACTGGAGCTGCCTAAAGCGACTATTTGAGCTTGTATGTCCAGGAAAGAGTTTATACGATTTATCAGGTATGCTCATTCATCGGAAGTCTCAACAATTACTTAATGGTGATTTCGAGTAACGAGCATACCCCTGAGGATATTGCCTCAGCTTACGAGAGACCCCTGGCTGTGAATCAGAAGTTGTCAGATTACGCGTGGAAAAGCTTTCACTCAAGTTTACTCAAGCTACAGCAGAGTTGAATGGAACCTTTGCAGTCATTAAAGAGCGCAAAATTTGGAATATGGCAGTTTCAAGGGTCTGAAATTGTGTGTTTTGTTTGAAGAAAATGATAGTACTTGATGTGCTGAGAACAATGGTGCCTTCGGGTTTGTCCTAAATGTCCCGGTTTTGGAGATACGAAAAAGTTTAGAAAAGATAAGAAAAAGATACGAAATACGAGTTGTAAAAAATCGAGAGCGTAGTGACGTCGCTACGCGGAATTCCCATTTAAAACAATGTATTTTAGGCTAGAATCTCATCTCCGGAACAATGAGACTTAATTAGAAACCAAAGGCATCTTTGTTCTCAGCTCATCGAGTACTTCCATTTTCTCTGAATAAAAAACAATGCATTTCAGACCCTTGCAACTGTTCCATTCACCCATCAGAAATCAGAATGCATTGATCGAAATGGACGTCCCCACGGACACTGCGAAATTCTTTGCTTACGTTTCTCACGTTTTAGTTAAGCTTGTTAGCGTGTAGCGTTAAGTTTTTCACGCTTTTTAGGCTTTCGAGCTTTTCAACGATATGGTTCTCAATCTCCGGAGAATCAAGCACCGATATTGCAAGAATTGTTGGGCTATATCACTTGATAAAGCACCCTTACACTGGAAGGGGGGGGGGGGGTCGGAAAAGTACGGGCAAATATGGAACATCGGCAAAATCCGGGTTTTTCGCAAGGGTGTCTCGCCCGAATTTTGCCGTTATTTGCCCGGAATTTCCGGGTTCTAGGACCGTCCTTTTTACCCAGTGTACCTACATAGCTTAGTATTTTGCCAACATTTCGGTGCTTGGTTTCTCCGTAAATCTAGGACCAATAAATTGTTGAAATTTAACAAAATAAACGAGTGAAAAACTACGCAGTTCCTGTGGGAATGCCGTTTTCAATTAATGCATTCAGAGAAAATGTGCAAGTCTTTAAAATCGAATTCTTAAAAAAAAAGACTAGTGGCGCTATCTATTGAGCCATAATCTCAGTCCAGACAGGTGAGGGAATCCGGAATCACCTTAAGATCCACATAACGGCTGTCCCATGAAACCTTCACCTCGGCAACCCTGTTCCGAATGTGGAGTCATGTCGATAAAGGGGCGTCGTATTAAATATCAACTCTAGGGGTCTGTCCCCCCTCCCCCCTCCTTTACCCCAACGCATCGCGTAGAGTCCGACTCTTAGGGCGCGCGGGGAGAGGGTGGGGGGGGGGGTAATTTCGCGACGCTAAACGCTCGCAATTTTATACGGAGGAGAAGGATTTAGCAGCGTTCCCCCATTAAGGGTTACCAAAGGTTTTTTACTCGCTTTTAATGAGGAAGGATATAGGCATACGGAGCCCTAATTACCCATCATTTAATTAAAGACACCGCGGAGGAAGCTGCCTGCGACCCATCCATCCGCGAAGCTCGAGGGGGACATTCCCTGCCGAGCGACGCGCGGCGGCAGTGTGCGGTTTTCTCTCTCTCTATTTCTCTCCTCTCTCTCTCTCTCTCTCTCTCTCTCTCTCTCTCTCTCTCTCTCTCTCTCTCTCTCTCTTTTTCTTTCTCTCTTTCTTTCTCTCTCTCTCTCTCAACGTGCATCAATCAATTTTATGTGCATGATTTATGAATTGTGTCCACCGCCATTCGTTTTGCTGTTTTGCGTCCATTCGCACGCGTCACATGCTTTACGGCCCTTGCGTTCAACAGCTGAGAGCTTGCGTCATGGATGCACGATGATGTGGAATACGAATGCGGTAAAGCAATACCATCTAAACATACCAGAACCCGGGGGTTTGAGGTTATGAGATTAGGTTGCCAACTTTTACACAGGCTCTTATGGGGAAAAGAGGATTTTTTGCGGTTTTTCCCAGTTTTTATCAATTTCTCGGCTATAAAAATCAGATTTACTCGGTCAGGGCACTTCCCTGGATGTTCCAGAGCGTTTCCGTGAAAAACCACTTTTTTTTTTTTTTTTTTTTTTGTGTGCCAAATTACACACCAGAATATGTAACACCAAAGGGGGACCCTTGCTAACTTTGGGTCGATGTGAAAGGGGGGACCCTTTGGTGTTTCGCGTAATTTTGTGAAAAAAGTTGTTTCGCGGAAACGTTCTGGAACATTCAGGGAAGTGTCCTGACCAAGTTAATCTGGTTTTATAGCCGAAAAATCAATTAAAACTAGAGAAAACCGCAAAAATGCCTCTTTCCCCTATAAGAGCCTGTGAAAAAGTTGGCAACCTTATCACATAACCTCAAACTCCCCGGTTCTGGGATCTTTAGATGGTTATTGGGTAAGGCGTCAAAGACTTTGGAAATGGTGAGAGGACTGATTGTAACTATAACCAACGGTAAAATAGTTTGATAAGCAAATTTTATTCAAAGGCGGTTCCATAAAACAGCGGATGGTTTAAAAAAAGAAGCAACAATAAGGTTACTCGAAAGATTAAAGAAAGATATCCTCATAAGGTTTCCTCGAAAGTCGAAAGAGTCCCACTGGCGGATCCAGGAATCTATCTTTCTCTCTCTCTTCTCCCATTAGAAGACGTGTGTTAGAGAAGGACAGATTAGGGGCAGTCACGTGATTTTCGCCACCTCTTCTATCCTTTTCTAACACATGCGTCCTAATGGAAGAAGAGAGAAGGACATTATCTTGGACCCGTTCGCTAGTGAAGAGTCCACCAGTGGGCAGGGAGCTGATTCAGCTCTTTAGGACGAGACGAGACGAGATAGTAAGAATCGATCATTCCTATTGGTTAAAACGGCGTCACGTGACAGATTCGAAGGCGTTTAAGTGGTTCATGCGTCAGAATCTGACTCCTCCTTTCATCGAATGACTCGGAATCTGTCACATGACCCCGTTTAAACCAATGAGATTGGTCGATTCTCACTATCTCCTCTCGTCTCTTCCAAGAGAACAAAATCACCATCCAATTGCGCAGTCCGGGTAAGAGCTGAGCTTTTGCTGATTTTCAAAAATTGTAAGACAAAAATCACAAAAGTGCTGATTTTATAGTGCTTCAGGATGATCGCTTACTATCACGATAAACTGATACTAGAGCCTGTCTTTGAGTGACGCTGTAGGTACTGTCTAGAATTCTAAGACTTGACTAACAGTTAATTAACTTTAAGTGTGACGTAACTATGTAGGGTCAGTTGGGGGTAATTCCGGAAACGGGGTAATTCCGGAAACGGGGTAATTCCGGAAATGTTGAATATGTCACTTGTTTTTAAGGTTAGGGATCCCCACTATTTAAATTCCCCACTTTTAACAACTAACCGTTAGTAGCTTTCATAATGTTATAGTTAATGGGTTACTACAGTTACCATAGCAACGGCAAAGTTCTACAATTCTCGACCTGCAACTGCGTCATTCATAGACAACCCTGCCATTCATAAAGAACCGTGCCACTGTTGGTTTAACGATAAAGTGTAGATTTTCACTTTGTGTGAAAACACGCGCGGCAGTCGAAACTGAGTTTTTTTGTTCCCATCATCATACTTGAAAAATGACTCAAAAGAATTGAATTTTAAACCCAACTGAGTAGATTTCTTCGAAAAAAGCGGTGACTTTGGGCAGAATTTCTTGGAGAACGTGTTCTCCGTCGCAGATTTCAGCTACCTTCAGTGGCGGCTCGTGCAATATGGCAACAACGCAATCCCTCCATTTAAACCTATGTAAAACAATCGATCTTCAGGAGGTGCAATTGCATCCCCAAGATATCGATACTTTTGCATAGTTTTAAATGGAAAATAAGCATGGTTAACAAATCGCACGAGCCGCCACTGGCTACCTTGGATCCGTGTGCTCATGTTTGAGCCTTGGGTAGACAGAAGTTTTAAGACCGTTTCAGTTCGGCCGCAGAACGGTTTTTAACAATTGTAATTCCGGCTTCAGAAGCGAACCCAGGAATGTATCTTTCTTTGCGCCCATTTGACCACATGTGTTAGAAAAGGACGGAGATATGGGAAATAATTATGTGACTGCTCCTCCCTCTATCCCTGTCTAACTCATGTGTTAAAATGAACGAAGAAAGAGGAGGAATTATCTGGATTCACTTCATTCACAAGTTCTTTCTAACAAAGCTTTGAAGAACAATAAAATAAGTGAAAAGAGAAAACGGGGAGGTTTATGAAGTACCTACTCGAAAACCATGACGACAAAAGAGGAAAAACCATAACATATATATACTCCGCCGAGCATTCGACTTCATCACCATGAAATAAATACATTCTGTATTTTTCTTACAGTTCAAACCTCGAATCGATTTGAAAGATAAGAGACCCCACAAAACAGAAGTCCTGCTCGGACCGTGCAATTAGTGTACCCGTTGAGCTAAAATCATATTAGCTAATTAAGTAATTGCAGGCGTCGAGGGAGCTCTAAAACTAGAAGCCACACGTGCATCGTGGGTAATTATTCAAGTCCGGATTGCCCATTTAATCGGTTATCTGATGTTGCAGTGAAACAATTAATTCGTTTTTTTTTCTTTCTTTTCAAAATGGGCGGTCTTGAGGTGCAATTTTATTCATTCATTACTATTCACTTTGTGGATCGATTGCTTCATCTCCGTAAGAGAGTATACGCATTAGTCGTGCTCTGAATGGTTTTATGTGCTTAAACGAACAGATAAAGGATTGAGAGGTTTGATGTTTGATGTTTGATGGATTTCCTCTCCTCGAGAAGTCTTTACTTTCTAATGAATGGAGATGAGAGACAGCCAAAGATTATATTTTCCGCTGATCGAAGTTTAACTTTTATCTTGACTAAGCGCCAGTTGCTCATGGGCGTCCGCAGAAAAATTTCCAACAAGAGGGGGGGATAATTGTTGAATCCCAATGGGAGGTCTAGGAGACGCCCCCCCCCCCCCCGGGATAAAGGGGATTTTTTTTTTTTTTTTTTTTTTTTTTTTTTTTTTTTAATCCAAATAGTATTACAATTACTAAGCCATTGTAAGTGTATCAAATAATAATAATGATATTAACCCATAACATCCTGAATTAATTCATTTTTTTCAACCATTTTCAAAACAACCCTTAATAAAGTAACCCCCAAACCTTTAAAAAGAATGTTTTAATAATTTTAGGATGCCCAAAAAAAGGCTGATGCCAAATGAGATTTTAATCTTTAACATCTGATTGCCAATCTATCACCCCCTAAAAATGAAAACTACCCTCTAGCTGTTGCCATGAGGCTACGCTAGGATGTTATGGGTTTTAATAATTTTGACGTGTTTGATATAATGAATAAAGGGACAACAGATGATAATGATAGTATGAAACATGTACATTTCTACTATTCCTTGCAAAAAATGAGTTAAAATTACAAAATAAACTAATGATGAAGTTCGGCAACTATTACTCCTTTGATTAACATTTCATTTTCTATTGTTCCTTTCATTTTCTTTCGTGAAATTTTGATGGTTTTGAATTTCTGGGAGGAGGGGGACAAGTGCCCCCGTGGCGCCCTTGCAGTTGCACAGCATGCTGTCAGGCAACTTGCATTTTGTATATATTTGTATATAAAAATGATATATAAATAATATATAAATTTTGTATATAAACCCGTTAAAAGGATGGAGCTATGGAGTTTTCGGTGAAAATCCTATGACTTCAACCCCGATTCCTGTATTTTTCTAAGGAGATTTCAGACAGAGGCTTAGCGTGCAACTCGGCAGCGTTGTATTGAGTACATTTAAACCCATGTTATAGGTCGAATGCAAAGGTGTTCACCGAACACCCAATAGTTCGATCTTTTTCATGGGTTTAAATGGACGCACCGCAACGTTGCAAAATCGCACGCTACGCCTCTGCTTTCAGATTGGCAAAGAGAGGAAGAAAAAATTCTGGACGTAGGGGTCTCATTGACTCCACTGCTTGTCAATCTGATACCAATCTTGACAAACACCGACAACACAAGTGTATTGGCGGCGTTTAAAGTCGGTGAGCTGATGCATGCCGGAACTGAGGTTGAAGTCGGACGCATTAAAAAAAAAAAAAAAAACTGACAGGAGCCTAGATTAGATGCTTCTGTGTGGACACAGCGACACCGTTATTCAATTTCGGTTGATAGTAAAGAAACAAAAGAACCGCGGGGACACTCAAACGATTGAATAATTATTCTCTTTTCCCTTCGCATCAGAACAAAAATTTTTATTGGCACTTCTGATTGATGAGCTTATATCTTAGAGGCTTGTAAGTACCTTTCTTGTATCCATTGAAGCAGAGCTTTATGAGACAGCTTGAATGCAAACAATTCGCTGATAAATAGAGTACATTTTGCTTGAGGCACAGCATACAGTGTTGGCGAAATGTTTTTCATAAAATCTCGGTGTAGTCAAATTGGTCCACTTTCAAAGATTTTCTTTTTTTCCTTACGAGACATGTTGTCTCTGAATTGCAAGACAGGAAATGCAATAAATTTTGAATTTTTCAGAAAAAAAATCTTTCGACTAACATAGCGCTCTCTCTCATTCTCTCATTCTCTCTCTCTCTCTCTCTCTCTCTCTCTCTCTCTCTCTCTCTCTCTCTCTCTCTCTCTCTCTCTCTCTCTCTCTCTCTCTCTCTCTTGTATGTGTAAAACATGTACTTGGCCTGTAGATTTATTATAATTGTGACTGATTTTGGCACCCACCATATTTTATTATCGTAAACTTGATTAGAAATCGGGTTGAAACAACCAGTTATTTAACTAGACCTGAATTCAAGGTTAAAGCATTATGCATAATTGATTCAATCTGATGTTTGGTCAAGTTTACCATATTGTTTCGAAGGTGCCAAAATCAACCAACATGATGGTGAATCTTACCGATTATTTTTGTCCGCGTGTCTATAGGAGTCCATACGTTGTTTGATTTGAGGACAATTAGTGTCGGCTGTATACTGTGAGATTCAGTGGAGAAAAGTACAAAGGCAATAGAAGCTTCCCAAAAGTCACTTGTTATCCAAAAGGAAGCTTTTAAAAATGCAGCCTGAGAGGGCCGATCATTTACTTCATCGTTAAACCGATCGATAAAACTGTCTACGAGTGATGCTATTGGTCGAAAATTGTAAAACTTGGCTGTTGCTGTGGTAACCATCGTTAAGAGTCTCGTTTTATAAAGGCTATTCATGAGTAACCTTTAAAAAACGGACACTATAACGATGGTTACCATAGCAACAGCCAAGTTTTACAATATTCAACCAATAGAATCACTCATAGACAGTCTCATCGATCGGTTTAACGATGAAGTAAATGATCGGCCCTCTGGAATACATGTGATAATATTCTGATCGTACAAGGTTGCATGCGCGTACCCTGCCCCTTGTTCCATGCACGGAAAAAAAAAGATTAGTGAAAATAACCATACAGATACCTGATTTTGGCACCTGCTTGATGTTATGGTAAACTTGACCAGAAGTATGGTACATTTACCAATACTTTAAGTAAATTCAACATGCAATCAGGTAACATCACCTAGTACCTAGTCGAAACATAGTATACTTCTGATTAACATTACCATAACATCTAGCAGGTGCCAAAATCAGGTATCCGTATGGTTATTTTCACCGTAGTTTTTTTCCGTGTCGTCGATCTTCAAATTGAACCAAACTCAACAGCTGTCAACATATTGTTGTCTTTGAGGGCGGCAAAAACTTTCTCTTGCACCGGGCATCCCCCCTCCATTTCAAGGAAACCTAGATATAGCAAAAAGCTTCTAAAGAAACGCCCATTTCTGCTCCGAAGCTCCGTTCGTGCGTCTCAGCAAAAAAAAAAGGAAGCCAAATTTGACAACGTCCTTCAAAATGAGCGACAGAGATGAGCATAAACGCCGGAGCAAAAAAGAGTCATTGTCTTCGCTTGTTTTCCTCGCGCGCGCGGCCGCGGCGCGCGTTCACTCTCGCGGGCCCGCGCTACGCGGCGCGACCCCAGGAAACCGCTGATTAAACATTTCAACAGTGATAAGTTCATTTGGCACTGACAAATCTGACACTGGATGGCTGGCGAGGCGCAGTCACTCTGGACTCTGGAAGAGAGGCTAATGGTCTTTCGGTGCCTGACCCGTTTTGGCTGGGATCTGCCAGCAGCCAACAGCCACCAGCGCACCACTCACAATCAGTATAAAACACTGCCTGACGCCTGCCAGGACTGGCTGCCTTCCGTCCGCGTATAATAAAATATGCCAACATGACACGGCGCAAGTGATTTTATTAAATGTATTTTCTTCTTTTCTTTCACTTCTGGTTTTATCTACCCCCTCCCTACCACCCTCTCTCTCTCATCTCTTCATCCCTCTCCCTCTTTCCATCACCTGCCTCCTTCCCCTCCCTCCCACTCCCTTACTAATTGTAGATCTCTTAATTGTGCTGTGTGATATTGACTATTATGCCTTTGAGGCGACCTATGGTGGAAAGATTCATACATTGTGTTCTTCTCGCTCTCAGTCCATTAGAACGCATGTGTAAGAAAAGGATAGACAGATGGGTAGTCACGTGACTTTCGTCCTTATCTCTCTGTCTTTCTCTAACCCATACGCT
>VMOF01000369.1:52010992-52172782 GCA_011764245.1 Trialeurodes vaporariorum
CATTATATTGACTAATTTGCATGACTTATAATTTAAATGTGTGGAATACGGGATTAAGTTCAACGCGTCGAAGTAGATGAATGGCAGGATTATTGAGAAAACATCGATGTGTCAGATTGGTTTCAGGTCAGTAGGTCTACAGTAATATGGACTACGGACAAAATGTCTACTTTATTTGGTCTACTGACAAAATGTCTACGAAAGTATGTCTACAAAAATAATGTCTACTTTGGAAAATGACCATATTCTTAAAACGTCTACATATTTTATGTCCCCAACATAAATGTCCCCAGTATATTAATGCCCCTTTAAAAAATGTCCACTTTTTTTTTTTACAAAATCGTCCACTAGACAAAAATGTCTACAATTTTGTAACAGAATTAGAAAATATAATATAAATTAGTTTACTCCCCTCATTTATAGATCTTTGTAATTTTGAATTATAAATTTTGAAGACAGCGTCACAGAAATATGATTAATTTAATGTAGAATTCGCAAAATTAAAACCAACATTTAATTCACTCGGTTTCTAAATTGGAAAGAGACAATTTTGTCATAAGGAAGAAAATAAGGAAGAAGGCTGAATCAAAAAATAAATAATTCTATGAGAAATGTTAGAAAAGTGTTGCAAAAAGTTTACACAAATGATGTAGGTATATTGTCTGGCAACTTCGTAGTACGCCTAAAAACTATTAGAAACATTAAAATAATTATCATTCAAACTATCTATGATCAAATATTTATTTATTTCTTATAACCAGCACGCTGATTTCTTTTCCACGTGTCTATTTATATTACAAAATTGTAGACATTGTTGTCTTGTAGACGATTGTGTAAAAAAAGTGGACATATTTCAAAAGAGGAAATAATATACTGGGGACATTTACTTTGTGGACATTAAATAAGTAGACGTTTTTAGAATGTGGTCATTTTTCAAAGCAGACATTTTTTTCGTAGACACACTTCCGTAGACATTTCGTCAGTAGACCAAAAAAAGTAGGCATTTTTTCCGTAGTCCATATTACTGTAGACCTACTGACTGGAAACCGTCAGACCGGTGCCCTTGAATTTTGGAACGAAAATAATGGCCTAATTAAGAAAAATAACCTTAAGTTGATCTGAGGATTTGTCTTCATCTCTCTACGGCAATCTGAACACATCACATGTTAGAAATGGAAGCTGAGTGGGACTATCACGTGACTTTGCCTTCCATCTCTGTCTGTTTCTAACACGCGGGTTCAAATATGAGGATAAACGAAGAGACTGATTTTTGCAGGATCCGCCTATACGTGATAGCCCCATCCTCCATCCTTTTCTGTCAAACTTTTGAATGGATTGGTGGAAGAGAGAGAGAAGAAAAATTCTTGGTTTAAAGCACAAGCTGATTCCTCCATTTGCTTACAGCAAAACCGTGCAAGAGCTTCATTTTCGATAGCAGCTAGGCCTTTAAAAGTAGCTTCACGGATTCACATATCTGTATCCAGTTCATCTTCATTTACTTAGCCCAAAAATAGGTAATTAAAGTGAAACTTAATCATGTCTTTAGTCGAATAGATTCTTGGAAATCGAAAACAACCTTGCTGTTCGCATCTTTTCACTCTTCCGTCTTGAATACTGTACAATTTTCTCGTTACTTTTTTTTTTTTTTTTTTTTTTTTTTTTTTTTTTTTTTTTTTTTTTTTTTACACTTCAGTCACTCAATCAACAATCATTCCCGGAGTTGAATGAAGTTGTACCCGCCCGTGGATTCCTATGGCTGAAAAGTTCAAGCCCTCCCCAGTTCTCCCGTTCCCTACATCTGTTTCGCGGATTGGAGCCTCCGCACCCTCCGCGTCCCTCTACTCATCCACCACCAACTTTGTTGGCTTCACTACAACTTTTCAAGCGAGAACTTTCTCGCGCTTCTTCTGTCAGGCGCTGATGTTTTCTACATCTTCATTCACGGTTTCAGAATAGCGAATAATAATAGACCTGCGCAGTGCGGATGCGCTATGATAATAACTGGACGTAAAAGTTGTGAAATCTTTCAGTACGATAACACTTACTGTTGGTAAAACTAAATTGGCAGTGATGGATAAGCTCCTTAACGCTAATCAGCCCAAGGCATTTGATCAAGGTGTGGTACCAAAGAAGGAGGGGGTCAAAAAACACCTCAAAGGATTTTTTTTACTGTAGAAGGTGTTACTTTCTTATTCTTTCAATTGAAGTATTTTACACGGAAAAAAATTTCTGATTGATATTAAGGAACGTATTAAGAAATTGGGGGTAAAAAGAAATTCCTTTTAAATTAATAAGAATTCTCATTGATTCAACGAGAATTATCATTGGTCCAATTGAACGTTCTGATGATTTAGAAGAATCACCAGAAAGAATCGTTGGATCAATCAGAATTCTTATTATTTTAAAAGGAATTCCTTTTTACCCCATTTCTAATAATACGTTCCATAATTTCAACCAGAAATTTTTCTCCGTGTAAATGATAAAGATGATTCCAGGCTTTGTCTAGATTTCAATCCAGCACTGAGGAAAATTTCCGATTGTTTCAATAAATGTTCTGTTGGTATATTCCCGCACTTTATTTCCCATAAAGACAACAGGAATTCGTGCCAATTCAAGCGTCCTAACTATTGCAACGGTAAGGGGAAAAACAACTATAGTTTTAACAACCACTTTTTTCTTACTGAATGGATAGCGCCACCAATCTTTCTTGGTGGAAGTTGAGTTTATAGCATTTTAAATTGAAAAAACAAAGAAAAAATGCAAAATCCACGTACGTCGGCACTTGTATGTGTAATTTTTCATTACACCATACACTACTGTTTTGTCGTGTACCCGATGACGGATTGGATATAGGACGAAATTAACAACACTATTTTTTAGAGATATGATTTTTAAATATATTGTACGATTCAGAGGATTTGGAGATGGTTGATTCGAAGTTGAAAACAGAATGAGTCTCCTTTCCAAAGGAGACTTGGAAAGAAGACTCAAATTGAAAGATAATTAGATATTACCGAAGATTAGATAGAAAGAGTAAAAGTGCAAGCATGACGAATTGTAATAAATCAAAAAGTAAATAGAAAATAAAGATTGTAACAGTGAAAGTAAATAGAATATGGAAAAAGATTAGAAGAATGATTACGTAAGGGTCATGGTGACTGGACCATGACACCCTCCTCTCCTTATGAAAATTTAAAATTTGAAGAATTTTAAATGAAAGCTGAAGTTACCATATGAGACTGAATGAGCTTGACTTGTGTTTTACATAAAATTGAAAAAAAATTTGAAAAATTTAAAGTTTGATTACGAAGAAAAACAATGCATGAATCGAAACTTAAATCTAAACAATTGAGGTGAGTTCTGAAAGGACATAGCAGTATAAAAGTTAAAGAGTTTTGACATTTGGAAGTTTAAGACTTTTGAGAATTTGAAATTTTGAAACGGTGGGGGATTCAAAAGGTTTTGAAAAATTGAAAACATTTGAAAAGTTTTGAGAATAGACAAATGAGAATTTTGAGAACAACAAGAAAGTTGTTGAGTACTATAGAGATTGAAATAATACTTAACTGTTAGAAATAAACTTTTGAACTTTAAGGTTCATCAGCAAAGTGAACTGAGTTAGGGCAGAATTTGAGAAAGTGAAACATAAAGTTTTCGTTGATACATAAGTAATAGTCAGTAAGTAAAATAATTGTAAGGATGATTCAACCGCAAATAATTGAATCATGGTCGAATGAATGGAATTTGAAATACATGTTGAATACTTCTATAACTTATAAATGAGAATTTAGAACTCGATTGGTACCTATAGCTATTTGGATAAACATTAGAATTTGAAGCGAAAAATTGAGACAATTTTACAATTATGATCGTAAAATTTTTAAATTTGATCATAAGAATTATAGTATTTTTTTTTTTCATGGCAGTAACTTAAAATTATAAAATGAAAATATATATATACAACTTGACAATAACAGTTTTTGATTTTGCGAATCAGTAGACCGATGTATGCGAGATAGAATAAGACACAAAAATAATAAAAAAATAATAAATAATCAAAGAAGCAATTCTATGAGTTTGATAACTTTGAATAACATTTAACACGTTGCATTATTTACAAAATAATATTGGAGTAGGATAAAATAAATTGAAATAAAAATGACGGTGTGAAAAAGGTAAACAAAGGTCTGGGGGTGAAGACTTTTTTTTTTTTTTTTTTTTTTTTTTTTTTTTTTTTTTTTTTTTTTTTTTTTTTTAAGAACTAACAATTAGAATACATAGTCCATAGAACTAGAAAGTGGGAAAGCTACTAGTTTGAGATCTAGTTCTGACTCGTGTCGGAATTGAGGTTTTCGGTTGTTCAACTTGTCTCAATTGGATTCTTTCTTCTTCTTCTTCGCTGCGGTGAGGTGAATTACGTGCCTGCCGCCGTTCATTGTAGTTATTGACGTTAGTGATGCAAATTTTTGAGAGGTCGAAGGGAGCTTTTGAGTTGGATTTTGGCCAGAAGTTTCCAATGATTGGAAGCCAGTGACAGTTACAGCATTTACAGCAGCAGATGTATGTAAGAATGATGAAAGCTACAATGGCTGTAACCATTATGTAGGATTGATACCATATAGAGTGAGTTACAACGTGTGGTTTATTGATATTTGATTGGAGGGTTTCATCAAACTGCTCCAATCGATGTTTGGTGTGTCGTAGATCGTCAAGGTTAAGACCGACCAGATTTAAAGGCTTCATGTTTGCAGTCTCATCCTTCAAGTACGCGCCTTGATGTATGCAGCAATCATCAGATGAGATGTTGAAACTTGGATAAAAATTTGTGTAGTTGGCCGAATAATTTGAAGTTGACATCAAAGTAGTGGAAAAAGTGTGAATTTGGCAACGCTGTTGGAGTGTTAAGGTCCCAGATCCATTGAGAGGTAAATCCAAAATATCGTTAGAGGAACTATCACATGAAATCGTCGCAACTGTGGGTTTGGTGATCGTGAAAAGCCACGAGTTGGAACTCAGAGGATGCCAGATTTCCAGATTCGCCTTCAAAGTTCTCGTTATGCAATCAGCAGGTACAGATTGCGCCGCCTCTGTGATTAGACGGGTTTCGCATACGGGATTTTGAGATGTCGAATACGAAACGATTCCCGAGCAGAGATATTCTCCTTTGGCAGTGGCAGCACATGAGTTTTCATTTGTCATCCGGCTGTACTTGGTTCTTGTAATGCTCAGTAAAAGGAAGGGATATTGAGGGTCAATATATGAATAGATATTGGAATTGATTGGGTGAGAAGGCAAAGGTATAAGGTGGTAAAGGTTAAAAAGAGTATCACTGACTAGAGGTATTTTAATGGTAAAGATAAGTAAATCGCCATCATAATAAGCTGATAATTGACTGATGGAAAAATATTTTTGAACATTGTTAAAATTGTTCGGTGCGTATGGCAGTTGAAGGTTAGAATTTGACTTAATTTTTTCGAGCTCTGATTTAAGAGATTTTGGGCTAATTACGCTTGGATGCAAAATATTCTGCTTTGTGAACAAAATTGATTCTATTAAAATATCTAGCTGTTCCCTAACTTCAGATATCAAGGTGTTTAGCAGTGTTATTTGCCGTAATACCATGGTCTTCAAGTTTAACTTTGTAAGGTTTGCTTGCGTTATCAGTCTATCGTCGTTAAACACTTTTATATTTGCATTTAAGGTTTCTTCAAAGTTTTTGAATGAGTACGCACTAGCATTATAATTTGTAATTGTATCTGTAATTAAGTTGATTTGTGATTTCATTAGCGTTTGCGTTTGCCGATTGTCGTTAAGCAAGTCGTTGATTGATTTGCTGTAGAATTCGGCGTCCTCGGCGTCGGGGATGCCAAAGAGCCAGTTAGTTACATAACTCACACCATCAAAAATCCCTCGACGAGATTTTGATGAATGAAAATTGTGACCAATAAGATTGTGAATCGATTCAAGTTTAGATGATAGTGGAGCAATGGCCACTTCGATAGATTTCAGCGATTGATCACAGTGGAGCGAAGTATGTTCTTCCTCCCTGACGTGTTCGCATATCACTGACATCGAATTGTATGTTTTCGTAATCAGCTCAAGTTTGGCATTGACAAAAGATATATTTGAAAAACTCAAAAGTGTGAAGTGATCATTTGAGATTTTAGCAGTTCCTACATTTTTGAAAAATATTCCCGAGTTCGACGTGTTGTATGATAATTCAAAAGGTAAACAATAAATACGAGGCATGAAGATAAGAACAATAAAGGATAAAGAACGAAGAATGACGGCCGTGTTCATGATTTTTATGAATTGGGGACCTGGAACACACGATAAGAATGTGCACAGTTCGCAATTAGGCAAATATTAGGTTAGGACTGAGTGCATATAAATATATCTACAAATATTTTTTTTTTTTTTTTTTTTTTTTTTTTTTTTTTTTTTTTTTATCCATCATCAGGCTGCTGTGCAAGGGAGCATCGTTTCAAAAGGTCGAAATGATAAGTTTGAGTTTTCTTTTTACTCATTTGTAAAACGGCATTACGATTTCCTATTATTTTGACAATTTTAAACGGGCCCTTGTAGCGAGGCTGAAGTTTATCGGATAGACCGGGTCTTAAATTTTTATTTACAAGATAGACCAAGTCGTTTTCCTCGAATTTTACAGGATTTAATTTTTTATCATATTGTTTTTTAGAAGCAATTTGGATTCAATGAGATTATCTCTTGCGATCTGATGAGTTTTATTTAACCTTAGTTTTAAATTATCGCAATAGTCTTCATAAGTATATTTAAATGTAGGATTTTGCGAAATAGAATTAGGAACGTAAGCCTTTTTACCAAAGACCAATTCAAAAGGCGTAAATTGAGTACTGGCATGAATGTGAGTGTTGTAACAGAACATGGCTATACCTATATATTCATCCCAGTCTGTTTGATTTTCATTGATGTAGTGCCTAAGATATTCTTTCAGAGTTCGGTGGCTTTTTTCGAGCGCGCCGTTTGTTTGCGGATGATAAGGGCTGCTCAGTAAGTGCCTAGTTTTGAGAAGTTTATTTACATCTTTGATTAAATTAGAAGTGAATTCAGCTCCTTGATCTGTCAAATTGATTCTGGCAACCCAAAGAGGCAGTAAAATTCTATCATTTTATTAGCCACCGTGGGTGACTCATGTTAGGTACTGGATAAGCATGCGAAATTTTGTAAGGTCACACTGCAGCGTTAAAATAAACCTATTGCCGTTTTCGGAGAGAGGCAAAGGACCGACTACGTCATACGCTAATCTCTGAAAAGGACGTTCGCTTGTGGTAGTTATTTCAAGCGGCTGCCTAGTTTTACGCGATGATTTGTTAAGAGCACAAGAAGGACAGTTTTTTATGTAATCTTTGATAAATGTCTTCATGTGAGCCCATCTATAGATTTCCTTTATTCTTTTTAAGTTCTATGATATCCAGAGTGACCACTAATTGATGCGTCATGGAACTGTTTTCATTATTGCAACATTTCCTCATTTGTTTGAGGAACTAATTTTTCTCTAGAACTAATATTATTTCGACTTGATCCTTGAACACAAAATTAAACATATTAACTACGGCATCCTGTTTTAGTTTTGCGTTGAAATCACTCGGGTTTTGAACAACAATTTAGTTAAATTATTTGTTTTCAGTTTTTTCGTTTAATTGAGAAGGCAATAAAACAAGTCTTTATAGGAATAATCATCAAAATAGTTAAGTCGATTAATTGCAAGAAATGAAATGTATTTGAACTTTGCAGCTTAATCGAATCATAAAGTTCAATCTCCTTGAGAGAGCTAAGGTCAAAATATTGGACACATTATTGAAGAGGGATTCTTTGGACTCAAATCTTTAGAGAAAAACATGCAATTTGGAAACTTACTAATGATATTTTCGTTAATTATTTTCAAATTTTGAGAATCTAAAGTGGAATAGTGATATTTGATAAAATCGTCAAATAATTTTGTTTTCACTATTAATTAGCATTATTGGATTTCGAGACAAAGCGTCCGCATTTGCATTGATACGACCTGGTTTGTAACAAATTTCGTAATCATAAGGCTCCAGCTTCAAACGCCAACGAATCAATCGAGAAGTTGGATCCTTATGTTTAAAAAAGCCAAGTGAGAGCTCGGTGATCGGTGAAAATTTGAATTTTCTTCCATAAAGATAAGGGAAAAAATGACGGGTTCCCCACACTGCTGCCAAGCACTCTTTTTCGGGGGTTTGAGTAATTCTTTTCGGCGTCATTTAGACCTCGTGATGCATATGAGATCGGGAGATCATTGTTGACGTCCCTTGTGACAAAACTGCTCCTAATCCTACGTTTGATGCATAAACAGTTAAATTAAACGGTCTGGTAAAGTCGGGTACTGCAGTAAGGGTTTGAAATCAGAATTCGTTTAAACCTATCGAATGCACTTTGGTGAGCGTCTGTCCACTCGAACTTTGCCCTTTTTTTCAAGAGTTTGTAAAGGGCTTGCTAAGTTAGAAAAAGACGGGATAAATTTACGATAGTACCCAATGAGCCCCATCCATTGCCTTACTTCACGAACATTTTTAGGCTCCTTACATTAAAATTTCTTTTCTTTTTCTTCACACGGTGAAACACCTTTAGCAGAAATTGAATGTCCTAAATAAATTACTTTATCACGCATAAATTCGCATTTGTCAGGGTGTAATAGCAGATTGCTGCCACGGAGTCTTTTAAAAATTTCTTCTAATTTTCTAGAATGATCCTCGATAGTGACGCATAAATAACAATATCATCTAAATACACGAAACATTGTGAACCTTGTAATCCCATTAAAACACGGTCCTCAATCGTTGTTGATTGCAGGCGCGGTACGCAACCCAAAACTCATACGCAAGAATTCATAATGGCCAAAAGGGGTGGAAAATCCCGTTTTCGCAATGTCTTCCTCTTTTTCAGGTATCTGATGAAAAGCGGATGACATGTCGAGAACGGTGAGATTTTGCTGTGACCAATTTGGTCCATATGTCAGAAAATTTGGCAACGGATATGAGTCACCAACAGTGATTTCGTTTAACTTCCGGTAATCTACGACAAGGCGCCATTTTTGGGTCCCTGACGCGTCTCGTTTTTTTGGAACCATCCATATTGGGCTATTATACGGACTATTTGAAGGGCCCAATTATTTTTTGAACAACATTTTATCAATTTGGGTTTTGATTTCCTCTTTATGACACGGAGGAAGCCTGTAGATTTTACTTTTGACTGGGGTGGAATCGGTAACTCTTTTTCGTGCTCTATAGCGTTCGTACAAGTTAGTGGGTCCCCTGGAAGATGAAATATGTCACTATATTTATCGGGTTTAATTTAAAATAGATTCCTTTTCTTTAAGATTTAGGTGATCTAACCGCAAATTTTGTTTCAATAATTCCCCTCGGTCTTGCCGAGAGGTTGGGGTTTTTAGCTGTATTATTTTCCGTAACATTGCCATTAAAACAGAAGCATTGGAAAAAGAGAATTTTTCAAGTTTCATTTTAATCGGGTTTTATGGGACAGGGAAAAGGAAGGGATTTAAAATAGTAGTAACCGCTTGATGATTCGTTACCTTCACGATAGAGCGCGCTAAGAACACTCCTTTAGTTATTTCCATTTCAGGCGTGACTCCGAAGTTCGCATTATTCGTTATATTTACCTTAATAACAGATTCAGACCTGGGTTTTAAGGTAAATGGTTTTGAATAATCCGGTTCTTCGAACTCACTTACTATCGTGATTGGTGTCGGAATAGACTTAATTGTTAGGGTTTTTGTCGTAAGATCAATGCAAGCTGATTCAGAAGATAGAAAGTCAATTCCAAGCAAACCGTCGTGAGGAATGTTGGAATTGTCGCCCATTACGTTAAATTTGGCAATAAATTCGCGATTAAAATGAGATAGACCTAAATGCACGGTCCCTTCAGAAATTAAAGGGGAGTTCGCGGCTAGTCCCGTCAACTTAACCCTTTCTGAAGTATCGATTTCAATTTCATGAGATTTTAAAACATCAATTTTTATTAAGGAGACACTTGCACCTGTATCGATCATAAATTTCACAGGTTTCCCAGTGAAGTTTAACTCGATAAAAATTGACTTTTCCCAAGTAGAGGTATTCAAGGAGACATGCTTCAATTTTTCATTGCGATATTTATCGGAGTTAAAATTCTGATTTAATTCGGGCTCAAGCTTTGAATTCGGATCCGACTTTGGATTCGGAAGTGATTTTGGATTTGAAATTGGAATGGAATGAAAATTCGTTTCCGGATTCAAATTCGACTCCGAATTTGAACCAGACATTGAATTGCAGGACTCAAACTTGGAACTAGATTTACATTCATTAACTGGAATTGAGACTGTTTTTGCATTTAATATTGAAATTGAGAGTATATCTGAAGTTGAGTTTGTTTCTGGATTTGAAACACACGGCAATTTAAAAGGCAAAGAAGATTCAGCGGATTCAGTGGATTTAGTAAAATTAAAAGATTCAGTAGATTCAGTGGATTTAGTCATAGAATTAGGAGGTTCAGCGGATTCAGTGGATTTAGTAGAAATAGAAGGTTCAGCGGATTCAATAACATTAGGAGATTCAGCGGATTCAGTGGATTTAGTAAAATTAAAAGATTCAGCGGATTCAGTGGATTTAGTAGAAATAGAAGATTCAGCGGATTCAATAAAATTAAAAGATTCAGCGGATTCAGTGGATTTAGTAAAATTAAAAGATTCAGCGGATTCAGTGGATTTAGTAAAATTAAAAGATTCAGCGGATTCAGTGGATTTTGTAGCATTTGAAATCGAAATTAAATGAACAGATGATTTTGGTGAATCAGTTAAATTTGGAGGATTTAATTTTGATTTCAAGCACTTGGAATTTGGATTTGAGATTACAGCGATTGGTTCGGTAGTAGTATTTGGAACGAACTGCGAGTGATTTGATCCAGAACATGAGGCAACGAGTGGATTATCAATTGAATTTGAGTTAGAACCAGGCAAAGAGTTCAAAATAGAATAAAAATAAGACATTGGGTCTCTATGCCCTGACAATATTGAGGTTGGTTTTATGCATGAAGTTGCGTCAATTTGAGACTGATTTTCTATTGGCTCCTCTGATCGACGCTCACAGAGGGGCTGGGGAAGTTTAAAGCCCCAGAAAGAACGTGAACATTAGATGTATCATTATTATGCATTGAGGAGGATTTGTTCTTTTTACTGTTATATTCTCTTTTCCGACATTCTGATATTAAATGACCATTGTGTTTACAATAAGAGCAAAATTTTGGAGAAGTTTGATTTTTATTAAAATTACTAGGACCAGGTTGTTGCTGAAAATTTTGAAAGTTGCTCATGTTTTGGGTCCCTGAATTGTTAGGTGGCATTAAAGGGTTGTTAGGAGTTCCGTGAGTTTGATAATTATTTGCAAAATTTACGTTAGAACTATTGGATTGATATTGCTGATTTGAGAAATTAGGCAAATTTTGATAGTTGAAATTCTGGTAATTATTCGGATGCGCTACATTAAAGTGATAATTATTCGGTTGCGCTACGTTAGATTGATGATTAAACGATTGCGCTGCATTAAAATTTACATTTTGATTGCGTTTTTGAAGTTTCCGACAATCATTTATTTCGTGCCCCTTAGTTTTACAAAAATTACAAAAAATATCTGGACTCCCTATTTTTAATGCTTTTTCTTCCTCCATGGCTTTTGCAAGAGCGTCTGACAAATTCTTAAGATTTTTACCTCTTAAGAATCTTGATATTTCTGAATTGCAGTGATAAATGAACCTATTCAATGCCAACTCTTGAATTAGTTCCTTTTTCCCTTTATTTTCATCGCTAGACCCTAGAGATGCTAAAATGCGACTTTGCAATGAATCTATTTTTGAGTAATAAGAAAGAATGGACTCTTTGTAAGTCTGTTTTAGGTTATTTAGATCTTCCATCAGCTGGACATAATGTTTTTGTCCTGGTAGTAAACGTTCAGAGTTTCTTTGACGGCTGCCCAAGATTGACATTGTTTACCAGAAAACCTTGATTTGACGGATGGATCTATTCTAGTTAAAGTGTAAACCAACAACGCTGGGTGTAACGAAGGATCGGCAAAAGCATACGCATTATCACAACTGGAAATGAAATTATTGTACTCGAGACGGTCACCTGAAAACGACGGTATTAACGAACATATAAAACTAAGCTCCTGTGAAGGAGAAAACACTGATTTCTGATTAAGATTCTCGGTTCCGTTGGCCATTATTTTGACTAGCTATGATTTGAAGATTTGAATAAAGATATAGAAAAATGGGACTTAATGGATGAGAGATATAGGATTTTTATGAATGAGCTGTTAGAAACAAGTACCTTTTTGATTTAAGTATGAGATTTCGTTGAGAGTGAGAGCGATTGATTATCGTATCCGACTGCGCCAGTGTTTTGTCGTGTACCCGATGACGGATTGGATATAGGACGAAATTAACAACACTATTTTTTAGAGATATGATTTTTAAATATATTGTACGATTCAGAGGATTTGGAGATGGTTGATTCGAAGTTGAAAACAGAATGAGTCTCCTTTCCAAAGGAGACTTGGAAAGAAGACTCAAATTGAAAGATAATTAGATATTTACACGAAGATTAGATAGAAAGAGTAAAAGTGCAAGCATGACGAATTGTAAATAAATCAAAAAGTAAATAGAAAATAAAGATTGTAACAGTGAAAGTAAATAGAATATGGAAAAAGATTAGAAGAATGATTACGTAAGGGTCATGGTGACTGGACCATGACACTACTTTTTTATTCGATTCCACGGTAGCAGAACTTTTCGTATAGACACAAAAACACAAAAACGTGAAATAGAAATTGCATCATTATAAAACCGTCACAGCTACCAAACAAAGATTTCTACTCAAGACATTGCTCCCAGTAACTTTACTAACAATGGATCATATTTGATGAATCGTTATAATAATAGTACATAACTTTCGAGGGGTGAAAAATGGCAGTTGACAAGCTAAAAATTGTGATTTCAACGACTCATTAAATTTATAGTTATTGTTAAACTTGCTGGAAGCAAGCCGCAAACATATATTATTATAAATATTCGTTCGTTTGTTACCTTCAAACGTTCAAATGATGCAATTTCATTGACATTTTCGACGTGAATGCAAAATCCTGTTACAGTGTAACACGTTCGTTTTGTTCAGATGAAAAAAAAAAATAAAAAATAAACATATTTCTGAAGTCCTCGTATTCTTCGGTTATCTTCCTTAACCTGTCAACGCTTCTGGCAGTTCGAACCACACTACATAAAGACACTGGGCGGAAAGAAAAGCGTGAAGCATGCGAGTTTGTGTGTCTGTGTGTGAGTGTGTGGGTATGATGCACTTGCGAGAGTGTGTGTGAGTGCAATATATTCGTCACGAATAAATTAACCGGGGAACAGAACATAATTTTTCACCGGTGATCAGCGCACACAGTTTAAAAACACAGATTTCTCCGGACATAAAAAGTTGATGTTTTATAAAAAGATGTGTTGATATTTTCTTGCAAACACTATAGCGGATCCAGGAAATTGTTCTTCTCTCTCGCTGGCCATTAGAATGCATGTGTTAGAAAAGGATAGAAGAGGGGTCGAAAATCACGTGACTGCCCCTAATCTGTCCTTCTCTAACACACGCGTTCTAATGGGAAAAGAGAGAGATAGACACATTTTCTGAATCCAGTGCTTGCAAAAAGCCAGAGATAAATAATAAATAGAGACAGTTTCCAAATGCAGCTTGCAACAGGTGTTCAGTTTTTTAGTTCAATTTTGGTCCGGACTCATCGAAACAACAGCCAACAATCGCCTACAACTGTTGAGTGATGGGCATTGGGCATTAGTTAGGTTTTCTTCGTGGTTTAAATGATATCGATTTTTAGACAAAATTACCGTTTCTGGTGATTTATTTCAAAATTAAATCCTTTGAATAATTATTAAAAGTTTGTCTCCAAAGTGAATTTTTCAGATAGGTTTCTATTGAAATGTTCACCACTCAACAGAAGGTGGCTGTTGACTGTTGCGTGTTGTTGAGCCCCCAAACAAAATTGAAACCATACTATTTGCCTCACTTTCATACCATACCGCGGACGCATATTATGTGCTGGGGCTCTATTTACTATCTCTGCAATAACCTTGTTATTTGACCCATAGTTTAATCTCTTAATGTGATTCCATGTCACCTGACCATGGGGATCGATTATAGTCGATCGATTAATGGTCATTTACCAGATTTCATGGAGTTTTTTGTAATTCGAAGATCGTCGACACCTGTAGGTAATAAAAGAAGATGTCTGCAAAGTTTGGACTCTCGAATTCGCAAAATAAACACGTAATTATGGGAATTCGCGCTATTGTAGTGCGATACGTGAGATCGAGCAGCGATTGTGCGAATTTCCATAATTACGTCCTTATTTTGCGGGTTCGAGCATCCAAACTTAGCAAATATCTTTGTTAGATCTACCTACAGGTGCCGACGATCTTTGTTTTACAAAAAAAAAAAAAAAAAAAAAAAAAAAACTCCATAAAATCCAGTAAGTGACCATTAATTGATCGACTAATCAATTATCTTGGTCACGTGACATGGAATCACTTTAAATGCAAGATTTCACACATTTTTGAGTTACTTTGTTGATTATTTTCTTTATCCCATACATGCCCAACTTTATTTGAACATGTTGGGTGTTTTATGATGTTTTTCTCAAAAAACACCATCTTAGAGTTAGACAAAATTTAAAATTTAAAAATTGTGAAATTTTCTGGTCCAGCTAAATTATTATAGATGCTGAAAGATCACAACATTGATTTTTGAGTAAAATTAGCCTAAAGTTACTGTAATTTGGTCCAAAAAAAAAAAAAACATTATTACTGGGTCGTTAACGACCCAATGGGCATACATGGGTTTTAAAATCTTGGGACCAATAAATGTACGGTACACACGGGCTTTAGGTCGTACCTAAAAATGGCGATTCTAACCTCACATTTCTTTAACGGCACATCGGAATGTTGGGTCCGCTCCCAACTTTACGTTACTTGGGGCGGGTCTAGAGCCTCTCTAACCCACCCTAAGTGCTATTTTGAGGTTAGTTTTGTGTTTGCGCCATTTTAAAACGGTCCGATGCGGTCCGTTGGCTGGTGGCCGTTGCTTGTTGAAGTACTTAGGGCGGACTTGGGCGGACTTGGGGCCGAGGACCGTGTGACCGTACATTTATTGGTCCCAGATTTTTATTGGCAAAACTATATGTCCGGGAAATTCCATGTTTCATAATCGACTGTGCGACGAGGGACGCGCGGTGTGAACTCTGAAGGCAAGGACCCCGATGTGTTTTGACACAATAACCAAGATAAAATACGAGCTGCTTGGCAATATACACGTTGACTGAATTATTAATTCGATGAAAGTTATTGCATATGCGTTTCTCAAATGAGGAGCCGCAGTCAGTCGCCGCGCCACGTCCGAGAATATTGATCCGCGGACAGCACGTTTGTTTGGCCTCGCACCCTCACACCCTGTTTGTCTGATTGTCTCTCTGCGGTCACGTGGTTTTGGTCGAGACAAGGGACAAGGTATGATCGGAGCACCTCGATCGTTCTTCGCTGATTCCAGGGCTGCCGTTTTGCGTATAATCAATGCTATTTTTTTAATTCACCGATGATTCCACCGGTTGAGAAAAGATTACGCACTTCATTTCAATGCATAACTGTAATAAAGTAAAATACTATCGCATCTGTAATCTTTTCTCAACCGGTGGAGTCGGCGATGACTTTAAAAAAACTTGCGGATATTTTAATTATTCAGTGGAGTTTCCACCGATTAAGGAAAGATTACAGATCAGAGTAATTTCGTGCGTTACAGTCCTACACACTGAACTAAACTGTGTAATCTTTTCTCAACCGGTGGAATCATCGGTGAATAGAAAAATAGCATTGATTATACGCAAAACGGCAGCCATGGCTGATTCACCGCTGGTTTCACGGGTCACCTCGACCTTGTTGCCAATTTTAGAATCTGTCAAAATAAAAATAAACCGTAGGGAATACCCCAGTAATTCTTTCTCACATCAAACTTAATCTGGGAGAGCCCAGACCCCCTTATATTTTCTTGAGGAAACCCCCAGACCCCCTTTAATATTCTGGGGGAGACCCCCCGACCTCCTTATACTATTCTGGGGGAGACCCCCAGACCCCTTTATACTACAAAGGGTGTCCCAAAAGTAAGTGTACTGATGCTGTCATTTCAAAACTATTCTACCTAGAGACTTGATCTTGGTTTCATTTTAAATATCAAATCATTTTCTATCGATTAAAATCAAGATCAGTTCATTTCATCAAAAATTAAAAAAGTTATGACGGTTTTTGTGACGGGTGAACGCACGCCGCCTATAGGTTTTTGACAAAAAAAAAAAAAAAAAAAATGTCTTTCCAATTATTAGTCTCCTTCTCCGCTATCCCCCGACTCCACCTGAATTTCCGGTTGCTTCTCAAAGATTTTTCCGCCACTTTCCTGACATTTGTGCATTCTTTCCTTCAGTTTTCTAAGAAAAGTCTTCTCACATTCTTCTTCGGGAATTTTTTTTCAGGGTTTTTTGAACTGCTGTCTCGATTTCAGCCTTAGTCTCAAATCTTCGTCCTTGAAGATCCCTTTTCAACGTTGGAAACAGCCAGAAGTCGTATGGTGCGAGATCTGGACTGCGCACGGTGGATGTCTCAACAGTTTAATACCCTTCTTCTCTAAAACGTCACCAGTAAAATTTGATTTATACGGCCGCGCATTATCCTGATGCAGAATCCATGAATTCTTTAATTGAGGCCTTTTTTGCGTAATGTGCTTTCGCAACTCAGCCAAGACATCGCAGTAGTATTCACTGTTAACGGCCATGTTGTCTGCTACAAAATGCTGATAAATCAAGCCTCGACTATCAAAAAAAGCAATTAGCAACTCTTTACAAGCAGATTTTTCTTGCCGAAGTAAAAAGTTTATTGGAAATGTATAAGAGGTGAGAAGAAAACAATTCAACAATTACTGTCAAAAACCTATAGGCGGCGCGCGTTCACCCGTCACAAAAACCGTCCTAACTTTTTTAATTTTTAATGAAATGAACTGATCTTGGTTTTAATCGATAGAAAATGATTTGATCTTTAAAATAAAACCAAGACCAAGTCTCTAGATAGAATAGTTTTGAAATGACAGCATCAGTACACTTACTTCTGAGACACCCCTTGTATTCTAGGGGAGACCCCCAGACCTCACTTAAGGGGTTAATTTTACAGTAAGCTGGTTGCAGAATGTTTTTGAAGATTGTCATCAAAATTCAAACAGCTTTTGAAAAATTCCAATTTTTTGCGATGTTTACCCATTTTTTCATTGATTTTAATGGAAACCTTTTATCATCCATAACTTGCCTACAATTTAAAATGTGGAAAAAGCAAAAAAAAAGTCCCTCTGGGAAACGGTAAAAGCAACTTCTCTGCAAAATGTTGATGCATGTGGACGATTGGTTCAAAAGTTACGCTGGGATACAGCAGTGGCGGCTCGTGAAATTTGGCAACCGTGTCCTCCTCCTATTTAACCAATGTAGAACAATCGATTCTCCCGGAGGCTGCCAGCCTCCGCAAGAATCGATTATTTTACCTACGTTTAAATGGAAAACTTGCACGGTTGCCAAATATCACGAGCCGCCACAGGGATACAGACAGACAGCTTCGACATCGCAATACTTTCTCAATTTCTAACTTTATTAGTTGTGAGGGAAAAAAAATGGAAGAGGATGGTCCCTGGAGATCTTATATAGGATACGCAGAAAAAAGTAAATGGTCTGATATACAATCATGGTAACTTGATCTTGGTATTTGCCACAGCGGCGGCTCGTGCAATGTGGCAACAATGGATTTCCTCCATTTGAAACTGTGTAAAATAATCGATTACTTGGTGAGGCGTAGCGCCTCACCTAGTATCGATCTTTTTGCATACATTTAAATGGCAAAAGTGCACGGTTGCCAGATTGCACGAGCCGCCACTGATTTGCCAAAAGTATGGCGAACTTGACCTTCTCGTATAACTTTGGTTACATCAAGTTATTGCTATTTTACTATAAGAGGTTAAATAATACACTTGGTTCTTGAGTAAAATTCAGCTAAAATTACGACGAGCAAGTTAAAATGTTGGGAAATGTATACTTACAAACTCACAAAATGACTTCGAAGTTTGAGATGTAATGACGGAGCTACGCATATATACCATCGGAGATTTCCGCCTATAGTTTGATGATTTCCTCTGTTTGTTTCCATAGAGAGAGTTACGAATTAGACAGGAATCCCCCATGAGACCTTCGAAGATTTGAGGAAAGCCTCAAAACAGATAGGCATCTCTAACAATAGTACCTGCTTGTCACTGGCGCAACCAGGATCTCTTCCATCTCTCCCATTTCCCATTTGAATGTATAAGAAGGAAAAGGACAGAAAGAGAGGGTTTTATCCCGTTGGCCATCCTTGTCTAACTTACGTTTCTTAATGGAGGAAAGAGAGAGATAGTGAATCATTGGCGCAACCAGGATCTCTTCCATCTCTCTCATTTCCCATTTGAATGTATAAGAAGGAAAAGGACAGAAAGAGAGGGTTTTATCCCGTTGGCCATCCTTGTCTAACATACGTTTCTTAATGGAGGAAAGAGAGAGATAGTGAATCATTGGCGCAACCAGGATCTCTTCCATCTCTCTCATTTCCCATTTGAATGTATAAGAAGGAAAAGGACAGAAAGAGAGGGTTTTATCCCGTTGGCCATCCTTGTCTAACATACGTTTTTTAATGGAGAAAAGAGAGAAATGCAGAAACTCTCGTTGCGCTGCTGCTGCGCGTAGCTCCGCCATCACGTCTGTAACTTGCAGACGTTTTGTGAGTTTATTAGTAAATTTGGTGATGTTTTAGTTTAGTCATTATCATTTTCGCTGGTTTTAGCGCAAGAATAATCTAATTGTTCAATCGCTCAGCAAAAAATAGAAAGAGTCCAATCGGCCAGATTTACTATCAATATAACTGATCTTGGCACGACCTGTCAAAAAAGATGGTCAACTTGACCAGTCATCGGCTTGAATTAAACAAGAAATTAGTTCAGCATGCTTAAAAATGTAAAGTTAAATCTACGCAATATATATTTCAGCCAACCCGACGAGTGGTCAAGTTCACAACATAGGACGTCTTGTAATGTGTCAGTCTCCTCAATAAATCGATTGCTTTCCCTAGTAAGCTTAAATGAAAAAATTTCACGGTTGCCAAATCGCACGAGCCGCCTCTGGAAAAATTAAAAAAAAACCTAAAACTTACAAACACTTTTGCTCGAGGAAGAAGCAGCGTGGCAACGTTGAGTCATCACAACGCGCATTCCGACGGCAAAGTTTTTCGCGGTCTCGCGCCCGCAAATAAAACGGTTTTTAAATTTACTCCTGTTGTCGCGAGCAAAATGTCTTGTGGTTTATGAATGCGCAAATAAGTAAGAGGCTCGTTGATTCACAGGTCTTCACGTAATAGGTTTTTAGATGCAGACAAAAAGCTACTTCGTCTGAGAGTATTGCAAAACAGCTATGGGTTGGTTGCAAACGTTTGCTGCTGTAGTAGAAAGGGGCTTATTCTGAAGTAAAGTGGCTAAAAAATAACTTTGGTAGAATCAGGAAAGTCCATTGTAGGTCTGCTGCACACTTTTACCACAGCGTTATGGAGGGGTGATTCCTAAGTAGAATCACTTAAAAAAAAATGTTGAGATGATCATCAGAAAGTTCCAAAATTCACACAAACTTAATGAATGCGTTTAATAAAATCACAAGATGCCAGTCGGATAACGAATAAGTTGATGACAATGGGGGAGTCCTGTTCTATTGCAGATTTCTATGCTGAGAAAAATGATTCGTTGTATACATGAAAGTGGGAATTAGATGGGACTCCCATATTGTCTCCGGCTAATTTAATTGCCGCGCCGTCATATTGTAATTTTGTTAAACGAATTTATGGAAATTATGTGAGTGGATTTTTGAAGTTCCTGATGCTCTCAACATTATTTTTAAGTTGTTTAACGTAGAAATTAAGCCTTCTCATTGCTGAGTGAATAGCAGCATTTTGGAACCGACCCAATGGCTTACAAACTGAATAAACGTGTTTAACCTCTTATCACAGAATAATACAATCAGAACGGAAACTCTGTCGGATTTTGAAGCAAATTCATTTCGCGTCCGCCATGTTGGGATATAGGATGTTTACATCTGGATTCGCGCGCGAAAAATAAAATATAGGACATGATCCGAGAAATTTTCACTCTAAAATGCAAATAGAATGAAAGTAAGGCTGGAAACTTAAGATTTCTTTCCAGAATTTAATAATATTTATTATTTATTATTTATTATAAGTGGCGATAGCCACCCCGGTCAAGTTTAAAACCCCAGAAGCAGTTGGCTAGCGGGACCACTTATATTTTTTTACGAACATCGCGAAAAAGGCTCTGAGCAGGATTTCTCGCATGTTCGGTTAAATACCGCTTATACCGTCGCTCAAAACCCCATAACCCCCTATATGGCCAGAACGGGCCCAAAAAGATCTATCAGATGGTATGAATTGATTTTTGATTCATGGTTCAAGCAAAAATAAATCTTTAGAAAACCGTCTTTTTTACGGTTCAATTTTGAATCGACCGCCAAAACCAATTATTCAATAAGTCACTCCACAGAGTAAACGCCTGCACAAAACCCTAGATAACCATATATTGATAGATTCAGAATGACTGGGAGATGATACTTCCGAAGAGTTTGACTTATTTAATTCACTTGTAAGGAAATAAACTCGAAAATAAGCATGGGCCAATCAGACCACCCTTCAGTGTTGCCACAGACTGAAGCCTGAAACAAGTCCACACCATCACCGCTTGACACCCAGGGACAAATCAAATCACGTAACACTGCATAACATCAACAACGGCTAAGTATCTTTATTCTGACATTTGACCCACGGTTTTCGTTCGAGTTTTAACAATTAATGACTGTCAAACGGGCCAAAGTAACTTAAATGGCTAAAACAGTAGCAAGAAATTCTTCAATAGTGTTATTTCTGTGATGACGGTACTTTCAGTTTCAAGCCGTGAAATTCGAGTTCGAAGCTCATGACCTAACCCAATTTATCACCCTAGAGGGGGCAAAAGTTAATAGTAGTTGTTTCCAGTTGATTTGCATTGTAAACTTGTTCTCTTGCTTTTGTCATTTTCTTGTGCCAATTTGATGGTGTGTGAGAGTGCGATACTATTTCATCAGTTCATCCGAGCCCCACCTGAATCTTATAGGCTTATCTGAAATGTAAGATAATTCGGTGCAGTCCCACGTAGCCTACGAGTCCCATTATTTCTGCGCCAGAATTTCTAGCCTGATTGAATTATCTCTCATGTCCCTGTGTTGTGTAGGTACTTTGATTTATTTCAATTTCTTGTTACACTTCAATGATTACGGAAGAAAACCGCGTACAATCACAGTGTATTCCGTCTCCACACCGGTAGTGTACACATTCCAGTTTGAGAGGAAACATGTAGGCAAGTACATAGCTCTTGGTTTGCTGGTGTAACATCCAGCTAGTGTCCTATTTTGAAACCTGATTTGCAGTAAATGGTGGTTTTGATTTATAGATTATCATTTGCGGAACTCAGTTCCAAAGCTAAATCATCGATGGAACTCAGAGCTGCGGAAACTTTTTTCGGAAATTTGCAAGCTCCCAGTGTGGGTATGGTGAGCATCTTGTAGTGATTTAAAATTTACTTATAGTTGTTCCTTTGCAAGATGCAACTCCTTATTTTCATGAAGCAGTAGATGTGTTCAAGCTGTATCTAGCTTACAGCGTCAATTACTGCGGTAGGTAATCAATCTGATCTAAATGTTGACATTTCTGGCCATGCAACAACTTTAGTAAAAAGTACACATTACAGTTGGAGAGCAAGAATGTAGGTATTTATCTCTTGATGCTCGAGTGAAACAGCCAACTTATGTTCTACTTTGAAACTTGATTTGCAGTAAATGGTGGTTTTGAGTCTTAGACTATCATTTCCGAAACTCAGTTTTAACGTTAATTCATTGGTGGAACTCAGAACAGTGGAAACTATTTTTTTGGAATTGCAAACTTTAACTGTTGGTAGGTATGTACCCTGTGGTGAATAAGTACTGATAAAAAATTGCTCACTTTTGAAACCTGATTTGGGGTGTAATCAATCCAAAAAACTACAGAGGTATTGTTTGCGGTTTGCACATACATTGTTCTCAGCAACCAGCAACACCAATTTCTCATGCCAGTTTCTTCATTGGTGATAAAGTTATTTTATACTGGACTGGAAAAGGTTGTCTTAGCCTCAAGAGTGGGTCAAGGCTTGCATTCCACTAAAAATCAAACTCTAGCTGCGTGGAAATTAAATTGCGCAGATATTACTCATGAATTTCATGCGCAGATTTTTTGTCAGGCGTAGTTGAAATAATGTCAGTGGCTATGGACCCATTCTCACTGTTATTAAGTTTAGATAAATGGCTTTCAAAGCCAGTGGACCCTTCATCTACTAACCTTGCCAGTAACAATGCTAAAATGCCTTTTCACCTGACATGGCGTAGTCAAATAAGTTAGCTATAAACAAAGACTTTCCATTCTGTGTTGAGTGCTTGTCGCACTGTGTCTGTACTCTTTAGAATAGCAGTGCGTACCTACAGGCAATTAGGAAGTTCAAGTACAACAATAAGAAAGTTAAAATTTACCACAAGGCTCATACCTACCACCAACAGTAAAAGTTTGCATTTCCAAAAAGTAGTTTCCGCTGTTCTGAGTCTCATCGATGAATTAACTTTAAAAACACAAATGATAGTCTTGGAATCAAAACCACATTTTACTGCAAATCAGGTTTCAAAAGAGAACATTAGTTGTTTGTTACACGAGCAAACCAAAGAGACAAGTATTTTTTTTCTCTCCAACTGCAATCTATTCACTACGCATGGAGAGACGGAGTCCGCTGTGATTGTGCACAGTATCCTCTGCTCTAATTGGAGTGCAACAAGAGATGGAAGTGAATCAAGTACCTATTTACGCAAAACAATGACCTTAAACTTGGAGGATAACTCAATCAGGCAAGCAATTTTGGCATAGAAATGATAGGACTTCACACAATCATTTTAGACTTTCGATGAACCTGTGATTCATGCGGGACTCAAATGCACTCTTATTAATAAGTACCTATTTATCTTTAAATAAAATACAATAGTAATAATACAGCACATCATTATTGTTTGGACTGTATGAGCCATTAATATGCCAACCTCTAAAATTTTGTTTATAATCATAATAAAAATAATAATGTTGTTGTTGCTTTTGAATATTGGCTCGTGACTTGATATAAGTTCACGATCAGGCTCATAGAGTGAGCCACAAATCAAACGCTTCTACAGTGACTCTTGAGATTCACACTTTTGGGGTTTTTAGCTGTTGTCCATTTTGCCTGCCTCACAAATCACAAAATTATGGTATTGTGAGGTATTTCAGGACGTGCTTTTGAGGCACCACGGGGGCATTGCAGTGGTGCGCCAAGGGGGGGGGGGGTGTGTTCCCTTTCTTCGGGCGGCAAAATTAGGGTGAACAAGTAAAAAAAAAAAAAAAAAAAAATGGAAAAAAAGGGTTATCTCTAGCAATGTATTTCCCAAAGGTAGCAAAATCAGTGGGTACTTACAAGCGAAAAAAAGTATTCAATTTCATAATTTTGAAGGGCGGTCAAATTGCAATCTTTTCTCCCCCCCCCGGAAACCTCGGCACGCCCGTGGGAGGCAGCCATGATTTTATTGATGAAAATATCTTACCGACAATTTCACACAGGCAAGTTTGTTTGCCTCGTTTTTTTTAACATAAAAGCTAAAAAAAAAAAAAAAAAAGAGCTAAAAAAAAAAAAAAAAAAAAAAAAAAAAACAGATGCACCTGAAATTGGTTTTAAACGAAAGTGCTAGTGTTTCAGAGTGGCTCTGTAGGCACAGAATTCTGTGTAACTGTTTCTTCAAGGATTTTACGCCATTAAGAAACGGACACATGACAGAAACAAGCGACATTTACTCACCTGGACAGTTGTACTAGAATTATGTGTCCAGATAACCACTCTAAAACACTTGCTTTTTTGTTTAAACCAATTTCCTCTGAATTAATCATAATTTTGGATGTGAGGTTGAAACAAACGAGAGCAAGCAAGCTAGAATCAATCTAATGGTTTGTTTATTTTCTTACCTATCAATACATTTTATTTTGCATGCGCGCTGGCAGAAAAGGGGCAGACCGGGAACCCCCCCCCCCCCCGAAGAATTTGGAAAATTCAATGGATAGACATAACCAGGACAGAGTGTCCTAGAAAGAAAGAAAGGGTTGAACTGACATTGCTGTGTAGAGGGATGATTACTTTGTCACTCATTCGTAATTTGTTGCATATTCATAATATAATAATAATAAATAAATAAATTTATATTCGAGCTATTGTCAGCTTCAAAACACGCACAGCGAATAAACGGCGAGGATAAGGTCCAACTACTATGCAAATGGAGGAGGCTGCCCTCAAAGTGTAACGTGGTGGATGGTCGAGCAATCGGAGTGAGGAGTGATGTGTTTGCTCGTCTCCGTGTGTTGCTATTGGTATCGTTGCAGTTGAAGGCGCATCTTGCTCCCTTCCGCTGTAGCGAGTCCAGTGGTTCGACACCCTGGGACGGGCGACCGCAACGCTCCCCACCAACCTGTTGTAACGAGTATCCACTCTTCGTCGGACGCTTGCAAATGTAAGTTCGTTGTACTTTTTGAAAGGGGTGGGCTCCGGCCCATTCCATGAATTTAATTTCATTTGTGAAAATTCCTTATTATTTCTAATACGGTCAAAGTTCTCCTTCCTGTTTCGCCTTTTTCGTAAATCGTTAACAAATTGTTTCGTTTCTTTATTTCTTTCAAATTGTTTTTTCTGTGGCCGGTGAGTCACTCGTGCTCTGGGCTCTTTTAGTGAGATTACCGTGTCACAAAAGGAGAACACTGCTAATTGAAAGCACGTGAAAAAAGAATCTATTAGAGCACTGAACACATTGGTTTCTGTTTCTGCATACCTTTACTTTCACATTCAGCATACCTATGTTTTATTTCCTTCTCATAATGAGGCATCATAAATTATTATCATATTCATTGGTTTCTCTCTGGGAATTATGTGATTGGACCAGCAGTACTGAAACTAGCTGTTTTCTAAGAGCAGAAATCAGTCACTCTGCGCTCACTTCAGAGGCGGCTTTTGCAATCTGGCAACACTTCATTCAGTCCCTTCAAAGTCATGAAAAGGGTAGAAATATAGGGGCTGCACAGCGCACTCTCTCAAATCAATATTTCACAAGGGGTTAAATGAACGAAATGCATCGATGCCAAAATGCACGCGCCGCCTCTGACTCTGTCGTTGCTCAAAGAATGCCATGAAAAAAAAAAAAAAAAAAAACAAAACAAAACCTTTGACTACAAAATCAGCTTGATATGTCACAAAAAAATCCAAAACCCTCTGGGTTTAAAAAAAAAAAGCCGGTCTAGTTTAAAAGAACTTTTTCTTAGGGATTGATACAAAAAAAAAAAACAAAACTAAAAAACAAAAATCTGCTCCTAAATCTGATTAAAAAAAAAAAAAAAATGCTAATGATATGTGCTGCGATCAAGTCTCAGGTTCTGTTTCATCTTTCTTCAAGATTTCTTGTGACCACAGGTGTCATTTTGGGCTTTACATTGCGTTTTACCGTCCAAACATTGAAATTCGATCGTGTGTGTGTGTGTGTGTGGGGGGTGGGGAGGAGGGGGTCTGCCAATATTAATCGCTGAAATACGTTTGATATCCGATGCGATCAAGTCCCAAGTGCACTCTCTTCCTACCACTTTAATCTAAGGTGCCCTTTAATAATGGGGGGAAAAAAACTTGAGCCGGCAATTTTTTTGCTTCCTTCGTCTATCCCGTTTCAATTTCACATCGTATCGTCGACCCGTGATTCATTAAATGAAAAGGTAGACAAAGATTTTACCAGTCTACTCTACAATTTGTAATAACTGTAACATATTATGACTTTAAAGAAAACGAGTGGAAGATGGCCTACCTATACGAAACCGTTGATGAACAGAGGATATGCTACCCCCAGTATAAATGGTCCATACTGGTCCACAACCAATTCTCCATGTAGTATGGATGTATGGCTATATCGGAGTGACGCTTACTGGAGTATTGGTTATGGACCATTTAAACATCACGGCTATGACTCAAATGGTACAATGAATATCCTTGAGTACTATAAATTCTTGTAATAAACTTAATTACTTAAGAGCACCTTGAACCAAAAAAGGCAAAAATGAACATTTTGATACCATAAATGGTCCTACTTCTCTCGTGAACAGAAAAATGTTATATGGTCAACGATCATACTTACAATTAGCATTCACTTGAATCCACTTTTACTTAATTTGCATCGGGAAAACGCAGTTTAACATTCCTCCGTAGATCAGCGCTGGTATCAGCAAAGGAATAGGAGCAAAAAAATTGCCGGCTCAAGTTTTTTTCCCCCCATTATTAAAGGGCACCTTAGATTAAAGTGGTAGGAAGAGAGTGCACTTGGGACTTGATCGCATCGGATATCAAACGTATTTCAGCGATTAATATTGGCAGACCCCCTCCTCCCCCCCACACACACACACACACACACGATCGAATTTCAATGTTTGGACGGTAAAACGCAATGTAAAGCCCAAAATGACACCTGTGGTCACAAGAAATCTTGAAGAAAGATGAAACAGAACCTGAGACTTGATCGCAGCACATATCATTAGCATTTTTTTTTTTTTTTTTTAATCAGATTTAGGAGCAGATTTTTGGTTTTTAGTTTTGTTTTTTTTTTTTGTATCAATCCCTAAGAAAAAGTTCTTTTAAACTAGACCGGCTTTTTTTTTTTTAAACCCAGAGGGTTTTGGATTTTTTTGTGATTTTATTATTCTGTGCTCTTATGGGTGGGCCAAGCCCGAGTTTACTAGTTTTCCTCCTCTAGTCTATTTCACATTACTCCGCAGTATGATGATTCAGAGAATAAACGCGATTTTGGATGTAGACAATTAAAAGACAAGGTTTTGTTCGAGCGCCTTCAATTCGTGGGGTAGGCAATTACAACCCCACCGAGTACGAACAGTTAACTACTCTCCTTATATTAACGGAACGAGTGGCGTTCTTTTGATCAAACCTGCGGGCCGATCATTTACTTTATCGTTTAACCGATCGTTAAAACCGTCTACGAGTGATTCTATTGGTCGAAAATTGTAAAACTTGGCTGTTGCTATGGTAACCATTGTTAAGAGTCTCGTTTTATAAAGGCTATTCATGAGTAACCTTTTATAGAACGGACACTATAACGATGGTTACCATAGCAACGGCTAAGTTTTACAAAATTCGACCTATAGCAGCACTCGTAGACAGTCTTAACGATCGGTTTAACGATGAAGTAAATGATCGGCCCGCTGGTCTGTAAAGAGTTAATTAAACAACGATCCAAGATGGCGGTCAAATGAGTGGGTCATCATGGGGGATTCCCATCTAATCGCAATTATCTATGCAGAAAAAAGTGATTAATCATTTAGAGAAAGCTACGCAATTATATATGGTACTCCCGTTGTGACCCGCTTAATTAAAAGCCATCTTGGATCTATCTCAAAGCATACCTTTTCATTGGTTCAAGAGTATGGATTTTGAGACCCATTTTTTTTTTTTTTTTTTTTTTTTTTTTTTGTTTGTCTTTGTTTTGTTTTGTTTTTTTTTTTTTTTTTTGCTTTCAATGTGATTTCACGCATTAGAAAGAAGCTTTCGAAGTAAGTTTCGTTCGAGAAGATAAACCAGCGTGAGATGAAACGTAAAAATAACATTGAAAAGAAAAACAGCTCATTTCAGATACGATGAGTGAATGACAAAAATATTCAATAGCTAGGCGGGAAATTTGGCAACGATGTACTTTTTCAATTTAAACTTACTGAATGAATCGAATGCTTCGGTCATCGGCGATGACCAGATGTTTCGACTTTTCTAATGTGTTTAAAGGGGCAAAAGAGGGAACGTTGCCAAGTTGCACGCTTCGCCACTGGAAATATTATACGGAAAATATGACATCACTATATAGTTGTAAGATTACGGCACTGAACCTTTGACCTATGTTAATGACGCAGTCCGCCTACGCGATAGAAGGGCCGCGGAAAATCGGGAAGGCTCTTTCGCAGAAATTATTGCGTCGTCCTGAGATGAGGATTCGTTTGATTTGTTAGAGCATGGCTCAGTGGCGGCTCGTGCACTTTGGAAACAATCAATGCCTCCATTTGAACGTATGTACAAGAATCGATTGTTGGTGAAGCAGCGCTTCACTATCTAATCGATTGTTTTACATAGAATCAAATGGAGGTGAGCCATTGTTGCCAAACTGCACGAGCCGCCGCGCCACTGGCATGGCTGCTGTTTCGTGGGTCCTCATACCACAGGCTGACTCAATCTCTCATCAAATTTCATCCGTCAATTCTTACACTAGATGCTTCGGTTTACCATGCACAATAAACGTGACGAATTCATTAACGACCGTTGCCTTCACATTTTAAATAATTAACCCTTAACTGCAGATGAGCCCAGATCTGGAACAATTACTTTGAAGCCTTACCTAAAAGTAGGGGACTTGAGTTGTACTGTCGCTGCATAGTGGGTCACATGTGGAACAGATACTAAACGAGTAAGAATTGTCGATTTTGTCCTAGAGCGCGCAGCACAGGATAGAGAACGTGCAGAGTGGTTGAAAATAGCTTACTGAAAATCTGATAGAGATTTTCCGATTTTCATTGTTATGTTTGGGTGTAACGCAGGGGTACCATACACAAAAAAAATACAACTATTGAAACTTACTAACTTATTTTTTACTACTTTAATTTTTTTTTTTTTTTTTTAGCCTGAAAACTTTATTTTCAGTTGCATGGATACCTAAATGTGGGTAAGGCCATTTTTGGAACAATTAATATTCAGGCTTTTTACCATTGAAATAGAATGGAAAGAATTTTTTCACTATTTTTCCCTGTCTCAAGGATCAAAATTGTACTGAAAAAAATTATTTTATTGAAAAAAAAAAAAAAATCATGCAGGAAAGGGTTAAGTGGTTACGTGTAGAGGAAGTTAGAACTGATCTTTAGATGGAGGCGGAGGAGTTTGACCACGAGTGATTTTTCTCTCTTCCTTTCCAACCAATGGCGGATCCAGGAATCTGTCTTTCTCTCTCTTCTCCCATTAGAACTCGTGAGTTAAAAAAGGAAAGATTAGGGGCAGTCACGTGACTTTCGCATCCTTATTTTTCTATCCTTTTCTAATGCATGGATTCAAAGGGAGGGAGAGTGAAGGATGATTTCCTGGATCTGCTAGTGTTTCCAATAAACATGAATGTAATAAAAAGAAGAATAAAGTATTTTGCGCTGCACCAAGATGATGGCACACGACGCCACTGCCTACAGCTGAAGAGCAGACCTGTCCTTTATTGAAGCGGGATTTGCGGGTTTTTTGAACTCTCTGTGCACGAGCGTCATGGGGCCATCGATGCGTGGTCATTCGATCAATCGAAAGTCAAATCGGCCAAAAACCGACGGACAAGGACATCGTATACGCTTGACTGACACCCAGCGACGGAAACGTGATGATTGTGACCGCAGATACGGCCGTGGCCGTGGCCACTGATACGGCCACGGTCATTGGCGCACTGTGGATCAAAATCAACAATTTCCTGGACAAATATTACGCTTAAAAATTGACTTTATAGACTATAAACAACAAGATAACATAAAAATGTGAGAAATCATGCATTGTATTAGAGCTTACAAAGAATCAACTAACATGTGTCAACACTATAGAATGTTTTTTACGCAAAAAAACGGACGCTTTTTTTATCCGGAAAAACCCACGTTTCGATTCCAGTGTGCGGCGCCGCGCGTCAAGACCGCTTCGAGAGCGCAAGTGAGCGAATGCGGTCCGAGAAATTTAGGTTATGTTTCTCAAACCGAAGAGAGTTGCTGACGCTAATTGAATCGCACTAATCTAGAAACCCCCTTTTTTGCATAGCTTCCGAGAGTGATAGTGGTATGATTTGGAGTCGGACCTTCCTCGAGGTCTCTAAGTGAACTGAATGATGACAACTTCCCGCGTCAGCGGTTCCTCGTGTCTTTCGATACATCGGTGTCTCATCCATATGAACCCATGGAAAAATATCGATTCGACAGTAAGTTCTTTTGAACCTTCCAAGAATTCGATACTTTTGCATTGTGCAAATAGCATTATCATTGTGAAAGGAAAAGATAGAGATAGGGGCACAAATGAAGTATTAGCTGTTGGGATCCATGTCTTGACTATAAACAAAACTTGCGGATATTTTAATTAATTAATCAACGGAGTTTTCCACCGATTGAGAAACGATTACAGATCAGAGTATTTTCGTTTATTTTAGTCCTACAATGAACTGAACAGTGTAATCCTTTCTCAACCGGTGGAATCATCGGCGAATTGAAGAATGCGATTAATTATACGCAAAACAGCAGCTCTGTCACATTCATAGATTGATTTCTTAAAACGGTTCTAAAACGCATATAAGCTGATTATTAAAAAAAAAAAAAAAAAAAAAAAAAAAAATATAGTATTGATGTCTGATAGTAGCCAACTTTCGTCCCAATGTGGAAAATGGACAGCGGAAATTAGAAACTATCACTTCGAACTCGATATTTATTTGCGTGCTTCTCAAGTTCCTGTTGTGAACTTTCTGTTTTCCTGTTTGCTAAATTTAGAAAGTTCATGGCTCACAGAGTACTTTGCGTGTGATTAGTTGCGTCGAATTCAAGCAATCAGGATCCAGGAAACGATTTAGGAGCTAATAAGTACAGAGAAGATTTTTCCGCGCCACTAGATGAGAGCGAAATTTACTTTGAAAAATTCGAGCCACTTTAGTTGAGTCCGGGTAGGAAACATGCACATTTTAAATACTACAGACAAACTGAGGATTAAAATGAGAACTAGACCAAAAATAAATAAAAACTTCCGAGACGTTTCGGTGCACTCACAACATCATTATCAATCGGAAAAATTATAAAAATAAAATCAAAACAAAATACTCAGAACGAGGAGCACACTCCACAAAGTTGGAAGAGGGACTGATCAACAAAATACCGCAACATTGGTTACATAAACAGAACAGACTAACAAAACGCAGACAGAGCCTCAATCAGTAGTTAACGTTTGGAAAAACTGGAGGTATGCAACAGTGCAACACTCTGGAGGTTTTTCCAAACGTTAACTACTGATTGAGGCTCTGTCTGCGTTTTGTTGGTCTGTTTTGTTTATGTAACCAATGTTGCGGTATTTTGTTAACGTGATTCCATGGCAAGCTCCCGAAAATTTTAATCCGATGGATGGCGTTACTTGTCGCTGGCTCCGAAAAAAGCCATTTTCTGACGGTTTTCGGCTTTTTTCTCTGAACAGACGAATAATAGATTCAAAATATTTTTAAAATGTTTTGACAACTAATTTTCATGATTAAATAATGTTTTTTAAAATGCTTTTAAAATACTAGGGGGCTTCGCCCCCTTGCCGCTCCGCGGCCCGTTCCCCGGAGGCGCTTCGCGCCTACAATTCGGCGCTGTGCGCCGCGCCGCACTATGGTCCATAAATCCGATTTAGGAAGACAAGTTTGCATTAAAATCGCCCAATATCTTGAAAACGACTCATCTGACATCAAAAATGGTTATCACAAAAAAATTAAAACGGTTTACATTCTATCGTTTTTGTAATTACCAGTTTTGATGTCAGATGAGCCGTTTTCAAGATATTGGGCGATTTTAATGCAAACTAATGTCTTCCTAAGCCGGACTTCTGGACCTTAGTTTGCCGCCTTTTACCACTATACATATAAAATTGAGAAAAGATTAGGGGAGATAGGTCAGTTACGCAAGAAAAAAAAGAAGTGACCAGTTCGAAGACTGCGGGATGGGGGGTAGATTCAAGGGTTCACCCCGCTTATCGGGCTGGGCGGAGCGGAGGAGTGGGGAGGCTCTGGCTCTCCCGTACAACTCGGCTCATTTACCTCCCGTCGCCACGTCAGCAATTAGTCACGGCACTTCCGGGCGCACACACAAAAATGCCAGAAAATGAAAAAATCGAAGGTTTTCAGAGAAATGGGAAAAAAATCGAGTTTTCGATCAGCTACTCGTTAGATTTTTATATTATGTAAGGATTTACAAAAGGTTACCAAAAACTTTTCAGCAAGTTTTTCAAAATGTTTTTAAAATATTTCTTTCATATCTGGGTAGTAGGGTGATCAGCGAAAAAAAAAAAAAACATTACAATTTTTTTGCCGGGTAGCTTAGGGCTCAGAAAACTTTACAAAAATAAAACCTCAAACAACGAAGGAGTCTTTTGCTTGATTATCTGTAGTTTGCCACTTGAGCAGCGTGTTGCGTGCAGTTTTCAGAAGGGGTTTTACATCCTTGCAACCTGAGCGTTGTCTTGTGTCAAACCAAAACCTCGGTCCGGCCAAGCCTCCGGTTCTTACGACTTCAGGCCGGCCAACAGGTAGCGTGAGGAATAGGAAAGACAAAGTGATAGATGGCCTCATCTAAATATTCACTAAATCAAATTTTGTTTTCAAGCGTTAATTGATTTCGGTTGACTGCGTCTGGAGTTGCGCGTCTGCTGGAAGCATCAGTGTGCGGAGCGGAAAGCCTTTGAGCTTTGTGTGGCGAGCGAAAATGATCTAAACTTATTATCATCATCCGTGTTTTATTCGTTTCGAGTTTCCGACTTTAATTATTGTTTTTCTCGGCTTCAAATGTGAATGGAGGTAAGAACAGCGTAACGGAGTTGCCACATCTTGTCTGAAATTTAAATTCTAAAAAATTACTTTTAAAAGTCAACCTGCGCACCTTAACGATGAGAGGCACTTGCGCAGCCAGGATCTCTTCCATCTCTCTAATTTCCCATTTGAATAAATAAGTAGGAAAAAGACAGAAAGAGGTGGTTTTATGCCGTTGTTCATCCTTGTTTAACATACGTTTTTTAATGGAGAAAAGAGAGGGATGAAGAAACTCTCGGTGCGCTACTGACGAGAGGTGATTCAATGGACCCAGAAGGCCAGAGTGGCCGGTTTAAAAAACCTCCCCCTCCCTAACGTAAAGTGCTGTTAGTTCTTAAATCTGAAAAATTTGAGGAACTTCTCTACTCGAAATATTTCTAGTAGAAAGGAGAAACACTCATGCATTTAAAGGATTTGAAAAAAATAAAAAAATACACGGAGAAAAAATTCTGATTGAAATTACGGAACGTAGGAAGAAATTGGGGTAAAAATAAATTCCCTTTGAAATAATAAGAATTCTTATTGATTCAATCAGAATTCTAGTTGATCCAACGGTTCTTTCTTGCGATTCTTCTGAATCGTCAGAAGCTTCAATTGGACCAATGATAATTCTAGTTGAATCAATAAGAATTCGTATTATTTTAAAGGGAATTTCTTTTCACTCCAATTTCTTCCTACGTTTTGTAATTTCAATCAGAAATTTTGCTCCGTGTAAATAAATAATAATTTTGACCCGTGTTTTAAGGGGTTTAAAGTCATGGCTTAAATAGGAAAAGAATTATTTTTGAGTGTCCGACGAATCAATCCTTCAAAAAATCACCAAACCTGATGCAACTCAGAAATTGTCTGCAACATTCAGAACAAAAAATGTGTCCGTTTCGCTTAGTTTTTATAGTCTACGCCTAATAATGCAATTTTTAGCGCCAAAAAAACAAGAAGGCAAACTGTAAAGGTACCTATCTTTTGACGCTTAAAAATGGCCCATTTGGGAACGAACGAATAAGAACCAAGAAAACTGACACAATTGTTCCTTTACAGGGCTATGCAACTCAGCGAATACTTGAGAGATTGTTGTGTTACCCTTCCAAATATTCACACTTTAGATTAAGTCATGGCTGTAGGCTCTTCAGGACACGCGGTTTTGAATCCCTTTTTCTTCAAAATTCTGAAGGTGTGTGTTTCTCCTACCCATGTATGTACCATATCTTGTATAAAAGAAAGTACTTTTGTCTAAACTATGACTCCTTTTAATCTCGGAAACCTGAAAACAATTTTGCGGCTCTCCAGTGTTTAAGGACTAAGAAGAACAATGAAATAAAGCACCGTCATAAAAAATTGAAAATTCTATTGAAAAACAATAGAAAAATTGAACAATAAGAATTTCGATCGGGGGACTTTCTTTTGTTAGTCATGGTACGTTTGACCTACAGTCCTTATCTATCACACGTATTCAACAAAGCAAAACTAGAGAAAGAGACCAATTTCTAACTTTTGGCTCCGACTGTATTGATACCGGTCTAGGAGAAATATAATGCCAGACAATACCTGGAGGTCAAGGTTATAGATTGAAGAAGTATGATCATCTGACTTAGCGGCACAAATTCAGTGGCGCGTAGTTCAAAATCACTGCAGGCAAGATGGCCGACAAAAGCAGAAAACGTATACTATTTGCAGAAAACATTGGGCTGCCCTCTGCAGAAAAGCAGAAAGCAACCCAATGTTTACTGCAAAGAGTATACGTTTTCTGCTTTTGTCGGCCATCTTGCCTGCAGTGATTTTGAACTGCGCGCCACTGAATTTGTACCGCTAAGTCAGATGAGCATATACCTCTTTAATCTATAACCTTGCCTGGAGGTAGGCCTCATGAAGGAATTTAAGCATTTTAGGTGGCCTACCCAAGCCAAAAAAAGGCATTTTTTTTGTCCACGACTGTTTTACGACACAATGGACTAACGTAACTAAGCGGAAATAGGGAGGAAGTGGATAAATATGTAAGATTAAAATTTCAAAGTTTGGCAACACTGCCTCCAGCGAAGATGAGGCTTCATAGTCCGAAGGGTCTAGTCCGCATAATTTACGATTATGTTACGTCGGTGGGGCGAAAAGACATTTTGGGCGAAATGGGAGATTAAATGATTTAATTGCTTACATAATGAGGGGTCAGAAATTTTAATTAGAGAGACGCTAGAGAACGTATGTCGCCCGCCGCGGTGCGTGTAGCGCAGCGGTCGCAGTGCACTATAAAGCCATGCCCATGCAGTGTTGTCAAATATACATATTTGGTCCATAAATTTCTCTTAAGAAACAATGTAAAATGCACGTTTTATAACCTCAAATGTGGCAACACTGTGTCCATGTTATGCAGTGCCTGTCAAGTGGTGTGCGGTGAACGCTGCGAACACACAAGCCATTGAAAATTAAAGACTGCGCAGCCCGCATGCGCACGGCTATTGCCGTTGTCCCAACACAACCTCTTGACCCTATCAATTTTCCGCTACCGCACCCGCGCTTTTAAGGTTATGGTGCACCTTGCACCGCGACTGCGTGCGAGTGCGTTGAGCCACCGTGCACCGCCCATGGTGACATGCAGGTAGGTCTCAGAAGTTTTTATTAGGCTCAAGTCTAAAAACACGTCCTTCATTTCGATAAAAAACTGTAATGCTTGCTTTAATTGTAGGACGGCAAAATCGTAAATCGATTTATACTATAGAAGCTCTGCGAACCCCAAGCTTACATGCATACATGAATTGCTCTAAAATGCCTTATTTTAACCTTAAAAAGGTGATCGGCGAGAAAAAAGAAATCATGCACAGAGAAAAAAATGCTTCAAATTTTAAAAAAGTACATATTTTTGAATTATATGACAAAAAGACGTATTTTAAAATTGAAACAAATTTTTGTCAAATTAAAAAAAAAAAAAAAAAAAAAAAAAAATCATTAGATCAAAATACCGAATTTTCAATTTAAACAGTTATTTTCAATTTAAATGCAGTTATTTTTATGATTTAAAAACAATTAATTTTAGTTTCAAAGTACGTCTTTATTGTCATATAATTCAAACATATTTTTTTTTTTTTTAAATTCAAAACATTTTTTCTGTGTGTACTTGAAGTCTGAATCACATATATTTTTTTTTTTTTTTTTTTTTTTTTTTGCCGGGCGCCGAAGTGTCTTTTCTTTTTCTATTTGAGCGCACGTGTTAGAGTAGGATTGCGGAGTAGGGGCAAAAGTTACGATGCAGTTATTTTTATGATTTAAAAACCACTAATTTTAGTTTCAAAGTACGTCTTTATTGTCATATAATTCAAAAATATTTTTTTTTAAATTAAAAACATTTTTTCTGTGTGTAATTGAAGTCTGAATCACATATTTTTTTTTAAAATTTTTTTTTTGCCGGGCGCCGAAGTGTCTTTTCTTTTTCTATTTGAGCGCACGTGTTAGAGTAGGATTGCGGAGTAGGGGCAAAAGTTACGATGCAGTTATTTTTATGATTTAAAAACCACTAATTTTAGTTTCAAAGTACGTCTTTATTGTCATATAATTCAAAAATATTTTTTTTAAATTAAAAACATTTTTTCTGTGTGTAATTGAAGTCTGAATCACATATTTTTTTTTAAAATTTTTTTTTTGCCGGGCGCCGAAGTGTCTTTTCTTTTTCTATTTGAGCGCACGTGTTAGAGTAGGATTGCGGAGTAGGGGCAAAAGTTACGTGACTGCCTCAAAGCTGTCATTTTCTAACACGCGCGTTCAAATAGTCAAAGAGCTAGACAGAGAGACAAATTCCTTAACCCGCCAGTGTAATGACTGATCAATGAGAGATTAGCTGATCAAGCAAGGGTCTAAGTAAGAAATTGACCTATTTCTATGCACCTAACCTAATGATTGGAGCATACACATGTCATGTCGGGGCAAGCCCTTGGGTGGTTAAGCCCTTTTTGCGTTCGCGAAGTTATCTTCAATTCCTATCTCACTCGTTGACGAACATGCGTGCAAACTACTTTTGAAGTGTTGTGACTTTTTATCATCAGCGATCGGAACAAATTGGTTTTCGCGATTATCCGCTACTTCAACAAACAAGTCCACCGGATCTTGAAAAAAAAATTAATATTGTGGATTAAGTGTTTATAAAAGGTTTCGTTGAGATTTAACCAGCCGCGTTACGTGTAATCTGGCAACGTATCATTTTCGTGCATTTAAACTCGCGTAAAAGATCTAACTATTTGAGTTTGCCCCAATGAACATCCTCAGTGGCGTCGCGTGCAATTTGGCAACAGTGTAATCTATCCATTTAAACTCATGTAAAAGATCGAATTCAGGGGGTGCACAGTGAACAAGGAAAATTCGATATATTTAATAAGTTTAAATGGAGCTGTTGCATTGTTGCCAGATGGCACGCGACGCCACTGAACATCCTTAAAATCGCCCTGAGTTGCACAATGTTGTAACGTGAAATTTGGCAACGTTGACTGGGTATTTTGCAAACTTTTGCTATGACTTGTTCCAGAAAAGATTGGATTTGACAATGCTTTGGCTTTTGTGAGAACAATTGCTTCAAACCTCAGATAGGGCAACCCTATTGGTTAGGAGTAGTAAAGAAGGTGTTTTCTCGACCGACGGAAAAACACCGAAGGCACCGTATACCTACTTGTATTGATGGGCACTCTATTACGGAAATTGATTTTAATGGTAATTATGTCAAACCATTCGACAATAGATTTCGGGAACCATACCTGGAACAAATAAAACCAAAAACAAAACATTAATCATTTTACCTCCATACTAAGTCACGCTTGAAAAATAATAAGTATAGATGGTTCTTATTTTGTGTAGCGATATGCATAGATACAAATTAATTATATAATACTGATTACTGAATATTAACCGCATTACTGTTAATAGTACCGAACATTCCATCTTGCTGAAAGTACATATATATTAGCGATTCAAATTGTTGTACATTACAGGAAACGTTTAAAGGGTTTAAACTGTTTAAAGTAAAATATGGTATCACACTTTCTTTCAGTGGATCAAATCCAGTAGCTACGCGTGCAATTTGACAACGTTGCACTTTGTCCATTTAAACCAATGTAAAAGGTCGAATTGGAGGGTGTTCACCGCACACCCAGTAGATCGATCCTATTGATGGTTTTGCAAGGACGAATTTGGACACGTTACAAAATTGCACGCTTGACCATTGTGATCTATAATCTCGTGATAGGCAAGTAACATAGTTGCCAGATTTGGAAAAAGATGTAATAGATTTTAGGTTGATTTAAATGTAGGATGTTATGATTTTTATTTTCACCGTCTGGCAACACTGCAAATCAACGTGACTTCCTTTTCCGCAATGATAAGAATCACATTAAATTGTAAAGTTATGCATTTATTTGTGATGATTAGCTCCCTGTCTAAGTCAGTCTCTCAGAGAAGCGTTGCGGCTGTAATAGTTGGACAAACATAGTTTTCACTTCACCCAGTGAATTATTCTGTCATCATTTCGAAGACAAGCTTTATAAAATATACTATTGAGTGAAAATCACCTGTAATATGGCTAGGCAAGTGAGTAGATTGACTTTCATAGTCCCACAGTAAATTTGTTATTATACAGGGTGTTTCTAAAACTTATGTCATTCTTTCTACCACGTATTTTTGAGGTCAAAATAAGACTTTTTTTCCCTATAAACATGTGTCCGAAACTGCCCCCCTTTTGAGCTACAGCCCCCCAAAGTTTTAAAAAATTGTTGGTTTCTTTGGTATATCAACCATAATTATGAACCAAATGTCATGAAAATTGGTGTCCCGAGGTACTTTTACGTATAGAATCCATTTATGACCTCGAGAAATTCAGAAATGAGGTCTGACTGTATTTTTCAGGCAATCTAATACCTTTAACGACACAAATGTTATGCAACGGATTGGAAATTTGAAAAATAAAGACTGGAATCAGATGGGAAAAACTCTGAAAAAGATATTTGGTCCTCTTTGTTTTGGTCGATACGACGCGTATTAAGCGAGATAATCGCTGCACAAGGTGGAAAAGTCAGCACTTTTACCATGAAGAGCGACAGCAAGTATGCAACCCGCCACTCCGCTGCTACTTCGGCCCGCCCGCTATAGTAAAAGCGCTGACTTTTCTACCTTGTGCAGCGATTATCTCGCTTAATACGCGTCGTATCGACCAAAACAAAGAGGACCAAATATCTTTTTCAGAGTTTTTCCCATCTGATTCCAGTCTTTATTTTTCAAATTTCCAATCCGTTGCATAACATTTGTGTCGTTAAAGGTATTAGATTGCCTGAAAAATACAGTCAGACCTCATTTCTGAATTTCTCGAGGTCATAAATGGATTCTATACGTAAAAGTACCTCGGGACACCAATTTTCATGACATTTGGTTCATAATTATGGTTGATATACCAAAAAAACCAACAATTTTTTAAAACTTTGGGGGGCTGTAGCTCAAAAGGGGGGCAGTTTCGGACACATGTTTATAGGAAAAAAAAGTCTTATTTTGACTTCAAAAATACGTGGTAGAAAGGATGACATAAGTTTTAGAAACACCCTGTATTTGAGGAGTTGAAATCTGTAATGAGGTATGCGCCAGAGGCGACTCGTTCTATTTGACAACCGTGTTTTTTGCCATTTGAACCGATGGGAAAGGGTCGATTTCTCAGGGATTCAGTAAATCCTCTCAAGCTTTATTATGCTACGCATGTTTAAATGGAGAGAAGCTGTTGTTACCACGTTGCACGAACCGCCACTGGTATGCGCCCAGTTGGTGCAAAGATTGTGCAGTTTCTATATTATCAAAAAGAAAAAAAAGAAAAAAACTTGATGTGACTAAGAAAGTGGTTATTGTTGGGAAAAAATCTTCATTCAGAGAGAAATTAAATTTAATAATTTCGTTTCTGTGGACATCTCGGGTTTTCTTTTTAACAAAGAAACAACTGCACAGTCTAAGAAGTATATAATGGCGCATGCCTCATTATACATTCCAACTCCTCATTTTATATTTTATTTTACTTTGACGAAGAGTACTTTCTTCTGTCGATACAAATTCGTCTTTGACAATATTTTTCAGTTCAACACGGGACGTAACACAGTTGTAGGGGAGCCATGTTTTTTCAGTTTTTCGTTACATAACGCATAGTTTCGTTGAAAACTGAACTTTGAAGAGTTTGAGCTCTACGAGCTCTGAATAAACCGCGCATCATTTTCCACTGCAGATATTTATAAAATGAACCGTGGTGCGGACGGAAATTGAAGGTTAGGTTGACCTGACCAAAAGAAAACAAAGACATAAAAAACCAAAAAAAAAAAAAAAAAAAAAAGTTTCTTTATAACTTCAAAATGCACGGTAGTAAATTGTAAACTCTCGTCGAAATAATCTGCAAATCCAATTTTCAAATCCAGAATGCTGCAATTAAAAGAACCCGAACAATTGAATTTAGCTTCATAAGAAGCAATGATAGAGCCGGAAAGATCTTTCGATGATAACGTAAAAGAGGAATGCCTTTTGGCTCCAAAGTCTGCTTCTTCCACTTCAATTCGTAGCCGTAGGCAGGACATTGTTTTTCTCCCTCTCTTATCCATTTACCTGCTTATGTTAGAAAAAGACAACAGGGGCTGAAGTCACGTGACAGCTCCTATATGCTTCACTTTCGTTCACGCGTCTTGGCTCTTTCATACATATACAAAGACTATATTCTTAACCATACATATACAAAGACTATATTCTTAACCATACTTATACAAAGACTATATTCTTAACCATTCGTGTGACGAAACAGAAACGGTTGGCCCGTGGTTATAGGTGTTGAGTTCAAAAAGCCTTTGAAACCCAGCGAGTCCGTCAACTTTGTCAACTGTAAGTTTTCTTTTGATTTTATGATTTCTAGGGTGCAATTAAAATCGGTGGAGCCAACTTTCACGATCTCGTTTTACGGAGCCCGTGTTTCGTTGACAAAACAGAGCTGCTGGAACTCATCATGAGCGATGGCGTAGTCACGTTAATAACCAGACCGAGGAGATTCGGGAAAACAATGAATTTAAGCATGATCCACGATTTCTTCCAATTTAAAACCAGCGAATCCCCGAAAGTCAACGTTTTCGAACACTGCCTAATCGGTAAATCCAAAGAGTTTTGTAAAGTCCATCAAGAAAAATACGCCGTTTTTCACTTCGATTTCAAGACTGTCGCCGGTGCAAATATCAACGCTTTATTAGGGAGTTTGATACTGGCTATTCGAAGAGTCCTGGAAATTCACGTGATGAATATTCGTGAGAATTTTCCAGGAAAACCAGAACAGGACTTTCTGGATGTTAAGGTGAGCAAACTCCAGGGGCCAGACGTCAACCTCTATGACTTGGGTTACGTAGCCGAGGGCTTGATGCAACTCTATAAGCTAGTGGGTATACGTTCCATTGTTTTATTGGATGAGTACGATACCCCATATCAAAAAGGATATTCATTAAATGTCTCCGATGAACTAATTGCTCCTCTTAATGCTTTTCTTGTTGAATTGTTTAAATCAAAATACCTATTTCGAGGTGTTATTGCAGGAATTACTGTATTACCCAAAGAAAGTCTTTTCTCATCTTTGAATAACGTAATTATATCATCAGTACTCTCAGACGATGTTTACTCATCGCACTTCGGATTCACCCCCGAGGAAGTAGAAACTCTAGTTAAAAATAGTGGAACAAATGTAAAGCCAGAAGTACTATACGAATGGTATAAAGGGTATCATTTCGGAAGTGCTACTCTTTTTAACCCATGGTCAATCCTATCTTGCATTTATCATAAAAAGGCGGGTTACTACTGGACAGAGTCAGGAGGAGCTGATTTTATACAAGACCTTATAACTTCAGCTGGGATTTATATTAAATCTCATTTTGATGCACTACTCAATGATAAATGTATCACAAAGCACGTAGAAAACCATTTGGCATGTTCCACCCTAAAAACATCAGAAGAGTCTTTCTGGACCCTCTTAGTTCACACAGGGTATCTAAATGCTATAGCAGTGGTGGGCTCTAAAAGTATGAAGAGTGAATATAAATTAAGTATTCCGAATAAGGAAATCAAAGATTACTTTCAGAAATTGGTCGGGAAAATATTCGAATCAAGCGAATATAATAAAATATTGGACGACTTCATAAAATATCTACTTGAGGGAAAGACTAATCTGAAGCTTGGGGTACTAGGATCAGCTCTCTTCAACAGTCCGACAAGTTTCTTCCATTTTCCAAAACAAAGTGACTTAGAAAGTTATCTAGTATTCCTTTCAGGGCTCATGTTGAAAGTCTCTGGTACCTATAAAGTGACTTATCAAACAGGCGAGGTCTTTGGTTTTACTTTATTAGAGCCGTATGATACGTCTAAAAGCAGAGTGGTTGTGTATTGTGATCTTGGCAAAAATGATGGCATTACAGATAAGGACAAGCAAAATTATTGCGATAAAGACAGTTCCATTCTCCAGGCTCTTCAGAGTGAGTTTGGTAAAAAGACAATCGGAATAGCTATCACTTTAACTGAAATAAATAACGTAGTTAAGTTAGATGTCAATGAAATATGGAGTCATGTGAAAGAATTTTTAAATCATATTCCACCAAAAAAAAGTGAATGACGTTTTCCTTCTCTTTCTTTTTTGTTATTATATCATGCGTATTTCTACAAGTACCACTATCGGCAAAGATGACTTTTAATTAAACATTTGAATAAATTCATAAATACACATACATGAATAATTATACTATTTGTTAGTTATTATTTTCTTTTATTTTTTTCGCTAGATCTCTGGTTATTCCACTGGAAACAGCCAACCGTATACCTACAAATATTTTCCCGATGTATCTACCATCATGCCCATTTTATAATCGTGTGGAAAATTATTTTCGGCGTTGCAACAAAACATCATCCGATTGCGGATTAGATTTGGACAAATTTTATTTTTCGAATACATAATCGATAATTTTTCTAAAGTAACCAAGGTGGCATTTAAAAAGGAATCATGTTGGCTGATTTCAATGAAGTAGGTGTTATTTAATTTTGACGCAAAACTCTTATACATATCTAGGCTAATCAGTGGTGGCTCGTGCTATTCGGCCACCGGCTTTTTTGCCATTGGAACATACCTATGCAAAATTATAATTTCTCAGGAGTTTAGTGAACTCCCTGAAGATCGATTATTTCACGCAGATTTAAATGCACAACAATACCCTGAGAGAAATCACTTGTTTAAAAACAAGGAAACACTTTTACCTGTGGCAGTTTTCCTTGCGCGAAGTAAAGTTCTGTTGCATGAAGGAGAATCGCTGTCACAACAAGAAATCTTTCACCTGTAGCAGCAGACATTGTCCTTTGGTTAAAGGAATTCCCCCTAAGTCAATATTTCACTGAGCAATTTCTTTAACACAAACGAAAACCACCTTGGATTAAAAAAAAAGTCTCTCAGTGTACTTTGTTTCCACATTGTACGAGTTGCCACAGAGGCTCATCGTTTTTCTCGCTGAATTTTAAATACGATTTAACGATCCATTCATCTGCAGAAAATCCTTGCAAGATCTCCATTGAAAGAACGAAAGTTCAACGAACGTTCCGCAACAACACGGTCAAATCTGTGTAACCAACTCATCAACAGCTTTCTGCAGTAACAGTTTGTGTTACGTTGCGAAGGTATCGAAGTTTTCAGAACGTGCTTGAAAAATATAAAAAAAATTCACCGCCGAGTAAGAAAAAAAGGGAACGCAGATCTGGAAAAAGAAACCGTGTGCCATAAAATAATTTGAAATTGAGATTAGCCGAGGCACGATTGGGGGGGGGGCAGGGGAGGTGGTTGTCGATAAGGAGCTGTTGTTGTCGGAGAGTAATTATGGACCACCTCACTCGGCTAAAGCGAGATCCTCCAGAAACAGAGAGAAACAAGATAAGAGTTTGATTCTCTCGCGTACACTCGTATATATACGTTGTCAGTTCCATAAACCCAGTTTACCAAAGGACTAGCACTAGACTTGCCTAGTGCCTGGCTGTCGAACCAACCATCATAACAGACCGGCGATGCCAGATTTATGGTATACCAGTACTCTTCATTTGGGTTCAAATGGAAAATAAATTTAATGTACTACGAGGGATAAAGATATTGCGGGATAGCCAATTTGGGGGGGGGGGGTCGCAGCATGACTCACAGTTTGACCGTGGTTAGAGATAGCCACATTCAATAGAACCGCTTGCGTCGCGAATCGCATATCTGTTTCCGTTATATAAGCAACCTGGAATACTTGAATTCATTGCCTTTTAGTATTTCAGGTTGCCTACCTTAACTAAAATCTAAAGAGTTGACTGACATTAATTAATAGGTCAACAGTATGTACATTTAGAGGCATAATACATCCTGGGTCGACGATTCGATGCAATACGCCTTACACGTTACCCAAACCTTTCTCTGCCTTGAAGACCCTGAGGGAGCGAATGACAAAAAGGAAGAAAGGAAATATTGAGGTGTAATGTGGGTACTGGGTAGCGTCGAGCTGTCGTCGCAGTACCTATGCCACTATGCTTGTTCTTTTTGGGATTGATTTACTGGAGTGAGAGCAATTTGGGTATGCAACATGCATCACACACAATTAGAAATAACCACGAGTTCAAGAGCAGAGTGTGTGTTGCGTGCATCATACCTGAGGAACTATCATCACAATACCTTCAAAAGGCTAATGCTATACACTATTGCGGATAGACTTGAGACAGTAGCGACTTGGGTATGCAGCAAGCATCACACATAATTAGAAACGCAGCGTTTGTGTTGCGTATTGCCTCCTTGAGAAACCCAGTAGCGGTCCGTGGGTCCAAAAATTGGGAGCTTGGAAAGTCGCAAATTGGTAAATTTTTTTTTTTTTGGATTGTTTGAAAGAGTGGTTCGGAAAACTGTCGAAAGAGGAAACTTGTACGATTTCTTCTTTCTCGTTTTGTTCATTTATCGCTATTTCTTTCTTACTATGTACCTTTTCTTCTCTTTTTCTTTGCTTTTCTTTTATTCTTTTTCTCTTATTTTTTCGCAATATTTTAAGCCATATCCTTCCAACAAAGTGGGCAAACTTGAACTCCCAAATTCCCCTCCCCATAGACCGCCATCCCATTGAAGAAACCCCAGATTCAATATCTTGAAATGATAATCCTACTGTAGAAAGTATAAATACATGGCCGCTTGAATCAACTTTGTTTCACTGTAAATCGTGTATACGCGGACGCCACCTTCTTGCTGGGGGGTTTTGGACTTGGCCACTTGGCTACCGCAGCTTATGATACCTAGAATGTTCCGAGTTTTTGGATGTATGCAACAAGCATAACACGAAAGTGGATATAACCATGATTTAAGAGGTACTCCACTCAATAACGCGCATTGCATAACTATACCCGAAATCCTTTTGTCCTGTAGTATCTTTGTTCCCGAAATTAAGGATTTTCTGGCTGAATCTGACAACAATGTAACAAACGCACATCATCCAACAACAATAAGTAGAATGCGAACGAGTTAATGTATGCTATGTAGGTAAAACACGGCGTAAGTATTGTGTACAGGATGCTCAAGAAGTGTGTGAAGGTAAGAACTGAAAAGTAAAATGCTGAGTCAGTATGAAACAAAACCATCACTCCATGAGCATCGTCATTCTCGATCGGAATGATATTTGATGTTTTTTTTTTTTTTTTTTTTTGCCAGGATTATCCTTTTGCGGAGAATGGTCGTTGTTTCCGGGAAAACAATTTGCAAAATCTAGCTGATATTAGATAGACTTACCTCAGGATAAGAATATCAGAATAAACAGTTAAATTCATTTTGAAACATGATTTTCATATAAAAAAAAAAAAAAAAAAAAAAAAAAAAAAAAAAAAAAAAAAAAACAGAAGAAGAAGAACTTAACATAACCTCATTAAAAAAACTTGAAGGCCAGGGACAGAAATGTACTCAACACTTTGAGAAACTTTAAAGAGAACTCAAGATACGTTTCTATTGGCTTATGCCAGTTCCTATTCTGGCTGTCTTTTTCATCTAATCTTACTGCCTCAAAAAACGGTTCATCTTTTCATCTTTAGTGTGACAATCTATTTGCTACCGAATTTAGTTAATTTGTTCATCCTGTCCGAAAAATTGAGACGATGAAAGTGCATGATAACAAACGGAATAACTCAGGGAATAAAGTCAAAAAAGAAAACTACCTTGTGTGTTGAATTTTCGAAATTTCTGATCCATAGTAATTATTGAAACCATGCTTTCTAGTGTAGATGGTTCAATAGCACTTTCAGCTCACATTTTATTAAACTATACGAGGTTTTATTTTGACCTTGCTTAGACTGCTTCTTAGTGATTATCGTCCGGATTTGTCTGAAGTGCCTTATAAACTGTCATATCAATCAATAAGTGTTACACACGGCGTGGATAACAGTGAATCCGTCTCGATTTTCTCGATTAAGTTTTAATCCCATTCTGTTCAAAATCTGCTTTAGGGTCTTTGACCTCCTTGGCACTTTTCGAAAAAAAGTTAAGCTGGGGGATAAGGAGAGGATTGCATCCCTGCTCTCCAAACTGACGCCCCTCATTAAGTTTGGGAGTCAATTTTTAGAACTTTCTGATGCTCCTATAATGTTATTTTCAAGTGATTTTACATCCGTACTGACCCTTTCTGAAGCCGCAGCAAAAGTTTGCAACAGATCCATTCAAACTTTTTGAACACCCTATGTGCGATGTTCCACGAATCATTCCTCAGTTTACTTTCAGTTTGTGCATGCGCATTCAACACGCTCGACATAGCCATCTCTGGACTCATCGACCATCGACGTGAACAAGTGAGCGCATCCTCTCGTGAAAGACTTTTAAGCAATGCCGCCGCAGCTTGAAGAGGTGAACCCAGGAATCTCACTCTCTCTCTCATTGCCCATTTGAATGCATGTGTTGGAAAAGGACGGTAAAATAGGCTTAAATCAAGTGATAGCCTTTCCCCTCCATCCTTTTTCAACGCATCTGTTAAAATGGGCAAAGAGTGAGAGGGAAAGACTAATTCCTGGATATACGATGTGATGGTGGCCGGGTCGGACCAGGTCGGACCGGGTCGGACGCAATACTTAGACCATCGCCGCCACGATTATAGTTTTCCAATGAAACACCATAGTTATTGCCTTCCGCGCAGAATATGTCAACCGCGGTCTCGCTAATCGATATTCGCTGTCAACATGCGCAAAAAAATTCATTCTCGCGCTTTAAGAGCCTCGGTCATCGTCCAAGCTGAGCCGTGGGAATTGAGCGTTTTGTGACGAAACGCAGTTCGGCAAACTTGTTTTTTTAAAGAAAAAGTTTTTAAGATCCGGTCCGTTTAGAAGTTGCCAGGTCAAAGAAAAGCCTGCTCATCGGAGTTGATCGGAGATGTTGGATATTGAACGGTTCAAAGCCGGTTTTGTCGACAGCTAACCCTTTCAAGCATGCATTTTGGGATTTTGAGTTTTTTTTTTAAATTTTTTTAAGATCGTTCAAACAGGACACTTTTTAAGAACTTTGATGGGCCACACAACTGTTAATTAAATGCCTTTTTAAATTCCATTTAATCCCGTGTTACATCAAATGGTACACATGTGTACTATGACCTCCAAAAGAAAGTCCTCTCATCGAAACGGTCCTTGATTATTTTGTCCATTATTTTTCAAAGAGATTTAGATTTTTTAGGCATACTTTAATGTGGCAATACTGTTAGACTGAAATACTTGAAAACTGCAAAAATGTCTGCAGCTGGTCGAGGAATGGAAGAGTGAAAAATTTCTACTAGGTTACTTTCTTTTGAAAGTCATAGTACCACCTCCCGTGAAAGGGATACTGCACACAGGATCGAAACATGTATCTATTTTTCGGACACGATTTGCTATCTTTTTTTGCTTAAGAAACATGTCCTAGAAAAAACCATAATATTTGACTAATTTAAGACTCAAAAATGAATGAGTTTGCACATTTTTAAGTTGTCTTGCTATTCATCATTCATACTCTCAATTTTTATTCGTTTAAAAAATGTCCTGAAAATACCGTGTTTAAGTCCACTGTGTGATGGTAGATATGTGGTTTTCCGTAACAACTGTTGCATCTTCAATATTTTTCATTCTTAGATTATGGCTAGAAGCTATAACACGTGATTAAGCTTTAACCCAATCGCTGATATTTTTTACCTTTTTGCTTTTCAATTCTTTTTTTCTCAACCCTAACTATAAAATACCGAACTTTTGGCTTCTTCTAACACCTCTTGCAGTTTCTTGCAAAACCCTTTCAGATGACACAAATTTTTAATCGCAAAACGGGAAAAAATCATTTTTTTTCTTCTTCTTTCTCTCTCTTCTTTTTTCTAGGTCAGTGGCGTCGCTTGCAATTGGGCAACAATGTATTCTATCCATTTAAACTCATGTAAAAGATCGAATTCAGGGGGTGCACAGTGCACACGGAAAATTCGACATATTTAATGAGTTTAAATGGAGCAGTTGCATTGTTGCCAGATGGCACGCGACGCCACTGCTCTAGGTTGTACATATTTTTCTAATGCTCTGAAACTGCTTAGAAAAAGGATGTAATCATAGATAACAGGTATTGAAAGTGCTACTAAAATGACCCAAATAATAGTAATATGAATCCAGGCACTTCTAACGTACAAGTAATATAATAAGAGCTTGAATATTCACATAGGTATAAGTTCAGTCATTGAACAGATCGAACAGTGAAATTGCTTCCTTAAATAATATTTACGCTTCTATTTTACGACTAATAAAAACTCACCATTCTTCAAAACTTCTCTTGAATTACATGCCGTTTTGATCCAAATAACATTTGGGTCCTTTTTTTCTGGAGACGCCACCGCCGCGGCTCGCCGCGCCGCACAGTGCAGTGACCTTATGGGCGCTTCGGACATAAATCATAACTTCCGAACGAAGTGAGATAAAGTAATGAAACTTTGGGGATTTTTTCTACACTCATTAGTCTACAAATCTGGGAAGTCATTTGTTTTGGGGGGGTCCCATTTCCGGTCCAAATGGGACCCCCATTTTGGATCAGATATGGACATTTCCGAGAGCATGGAGTGTGGCATATCAATCGAGAGAGGACAAATTTTGGAGCACTATGTGACACTCAGAAAGTATCTATTTCATCGTGGAAGAAAATGGAGACGGGTTAACCCTTTCATTCACGCATTTTGGGCTTTGACTTTTTTCAAGATTTTTTTAGACCATTCGAAAGAGGACAATTTTCTAAGAACTTTGATGGGTCACACAATTTCTTGCAAAATGTCCATTTAACTTCCATTGAATCTCAAGTCACATAAAATGGTACACACCTGTACAACTTCCTGTGAAAGGGTATAGCAGCAATATTATTGCTTATAATTGAAATGAACGCATTAAAAAAAACATGCTTCCGATTAATTATTATCGTGTTTGAAAAAAACACAAATAAAGAAGCAAATAAAGAATTTATTGCCTCTAGTGCAATGAAATGGGAAGAATACACTGTTGTCAGATTGCTTGATCCGTCAATGAGAGTGTCAAACTGTGTGTTAGGAACACAAAAATTGGTTTTATGTAAATTTGGCATAACTGCCTAAAGGAGTGCAGTTAGAAATAAAAATTATAAAACTCATTCAGTAAGCATTATTGAAACTGTTTTCCATCCTAAAGAGTATAGTGCATCTCATCAATTCAATATCTTAGTGTGAACTAGCCACAGCAGTACGATGCCCCAGCCGGCGCGCGGCGCCGGCACGGAAAGCATCTCACTAAAACTTTAATATCTCAAAAGTTTGCAAACATTTGCAAGATCAGAAAAAACGATTAGAAAGAGCGTAAAATTTGCTACAAATCGCTTAAAAAATCACGGAGGTACATTATGGTACATTTTTTAAAACTCTCTATAAAGTTGAGATATTGAAGGAAAATACCACTATTTGAATTGGCTTTATGTAAATTTGGCATCACTGCCTAAAGGAGTGCAGTTAGAAATAAAAATTATAAAACTCATTCAGTAAGCATTATTGAAACTGTTTTCCATCCTAAAGAGTATAGTGCATCTCATCAATTCAATATCTTAGTGTGAACTAGCCACAGCAGTACGATGCCCCAGCCGGCGCGCGGCGCCGGCACGGAAAGCATCTCACTAAAACTTTAATATCTCAAAAGTTTGCAAACATTTGCAAGATCAGAAAAAACGATTAGAAAGAGCGTAAAATTTGCTACAAATCACTTAAAAAATCACGGAGGTACATTATGGTACATTTTTTAAAACTCTCTATAAAGTTGAGATATTGAAGGAAAATACCACTATTTGAATTGGCTTTATGTAAATTTGGCATCATCGCCCAAAGGAGTGTAGTTAGAAATAAAAATTATAAAACTCATTCAGTCTGTATTATTGAAACTGTTTTCCATCCTAAAGAGTATAGTGCATCTCATCAATTCAATATCTTAGTGTGAACAAGCCACAGCAGTACGATGCCCCAGTGACGGCTGAACCGGCGCGCGGCGCGGCGACGGCACGGAAAGCATCTCACTAAAACTTTAATATCTCAAAAGTTTGCAAACATTTGCAAGATCGGAAAAAACGATTAGAAAGAGCGTAAAATTTGCTACAAATCACTTAAAAAATCACGGAGGTACATTTTGGTACATTTTTTAAAACTCTCTATAAAGTTGAGATATTAAAGGAAAATACCACTATTTGAAACAACTGGATTCAAAGGGTTATAACGGTAGTTAAAATGAATATAAACAAAAACTAGATGCAGAATGGCAAAAAGGAACTTATTATTGTTGTTTTCTTCCATAATTATCCTAATTGCACTGAACACTCCTTTTAAACAGTCCTTCCACTTGCAATGCAAAAATCATACTAAAACACTGGTTTTCACTGCAGTTGCGCGATGCCTTTACCTTATCAAGCTCTGTGCGGGTCTTATCTTGATATCTCTAATCATGAATATCAAATATTATCGTTTTGGTTGCTTACCTACCCACCTACCTTGTTGCCAAAGCTATTTGCCAAACTTGAAATTTTGATTTTTGTCCATTGGTCACTGCACTGTGCGCCGCCGCGCCGTACGGAGTGGTGCGGCGTCGCGTGCAATTTGGAGAAACTCCATTCTATCTATCTAAACTCATGTCATTGATCGAATTCAGGGGGGCACAGTGCACAAGGAAAATTCGATATATTTAATGAGATTAAATGGAGGAGTAGCATTGTTGCCAGATTGCACGCGACGGCACACTATGTGGTATTTGACCGAAAAAGTTGGCATAAACTGTTTCTACTGTCCAAATAACTTGAAATTTGGTATTTGGGGGTACTTTTTAACGCTGAATTCAAATTTTACATCAGTTTTTCAAAATTTGAAAATCCAAGATGGCCGCCGACAAATTTTTTGGCTAATCGGTCGGCAGCCATCTTGGATTTTCGAATTTTGAAAAACTGATGCAAAATATGAATTCAGCGTTAAAAAGTACCCTTGGATACTGAGTTTCAAGTCATTTGGACGGTATTGCCAAATTTCACTCTTGTAGCGATGTAGCCCTTACAACACGTAAAAACGAGAATTTCGTGCAAAAACGCAAAATTCGAACTAATTTTCCCGGAAAAGCCGCATTTTTCCGCAACTTCTGACTTCAAGGCCTATTAGTACGCACTAAGGACTACCATTTCTCATATATATACCCGCGGGATGTGGCAGGATAATTGAACTTAAGTTCTCTTGAAAATCGGAAAATTTACGTTTTTAGCTAAAAACTTTGAAATAGCAAAAAAATATCAAATTCAAATTAAAATTGGATAAAATAGGCATAAACTGATTGTAAATACCTTCAGGAAGACGATCCATGTACAAAAATTTTGTTCTGACTTCATTTGAAACACTTTTTTTTTACTTTGATTATAGTCTCGTGCTGAGGCTAAATTTAATGGTGGTAAAACTGATTTTTCCCCTGGTGGATTCTAGTTAAATTAATCTAGTTTAGACCCGCTAAATACAAGTTTCTAATGCAAAAATCTATGTAGATTCCGAATATCACAACAGTTTTTCCCAATAGCGACTTTTTTTTTTTTAGTTTATGCCAGCTTTTTTGGTCAAATACCACATAGTGCGGCACTGCGTAAAGTATCGTCTTTGTTCATGTACTCGTAGTATGCTAAATCGGTCTTAAAGAATTTGGCAATCAGACTCCAAAATGGACAGAAACAGAACTACTGTCATTGGTGGCATCCAGTGGCGAGGCGTGTCATTTTAAACGTTGCACCTGATCGATTTAAACCCATGAAAAATTTCTAACTTTTGAGGAATTCCCAATTACTTTTGAATTCGACCTTTTGCATAGGTTTAAATGGACGAAATACGGTGCTGCCAGTTTGAAAGTTTGAACGCTTTGCCACTGGTGGAATGACCAAAAGTCTTTCTTTTTTGCTGCTCCTGAATTCAGGATTGAATTATTCAAGTAGTTTAAAGTAAGCCGCATTTGTGAATAATTTTGCTTTCTTTACCGTGAGATGAAAATCAATCCTCAATGGGACAGGATCACTGGCGCAACCAGGATCTCTTCCATCTCCCTCATTTCCCATTTGAATGTATCAGTAGGAAAAGGACAGAAAGAGGGGGTTTCATCCCGTCGTCCATCATTGTCTGACGTACGTTTTTTAATGGAGAGAAGAGAGAGATGAAGAAACTCTCGGTGCGCCTCTGAACAGGATCATTTATCACGGGAAAAAAAACTACGATACAAATAACCATGCGCGGATACCTGATTTTGGCACCTTCTAGATGTTATGGTGATATTAGCCAGAAGTGTACTTTGTTTGACTAGGTACATGGGTGATGTTACCTGATTGCGTGTTGAATTTACTCAAAGTATCGGTAAATGCACCATACTTCTGGTTAAGTTTACCATTTTAATACTTTGTTTGGACTGGTAATAAAGCACAAGAGATATTTACTCGGGGATAGGAAAGGATTGGGTACTCAAGTATTAAGGAAGGAAGGATATGAACAAAGAGCGAGCAAAGCAGATTTAAATTTGAACGTTACGGAGCAGATAAAACAGGTTATTGACCAACCTAAGGCATTATAAAGAAATTAAGATCTACGAATAATTACTCACATTATATCGAAGAAAACCGGGAGCACAATTTTGGCGACTTCCTATCTCGGAGCGCGACACGAAGGTGAAGAGAGGAAGCAACATGCACCGAGATTCCAAGTTTGAAAAATTTAACGGAACGGTAGCTCTGCTCTGATTGGTCAGTTTTGGCGTCATCTTCAAATATCCGAATTTGCTACTGATCAATGAGAGCAGAGGCAAACCGACTCGATGGATTTCCCTCAAACTCTCGGTGCATGTTAATTCTCTGAGAATTTTACACGAAAAAGGGGGGGGGGGTGAGAGAAAGAGAATTCGAAGAGAGAATAATTGGAGAAGGTGGTGCAGCTCTGCCAACTTAAACTCACAAATTATCTAAACAAAAGACATTTTTAATGTTATATGATTTAGTTTTTTAAAGTACGTTTATTAAAATAGAGATGGGGATTTATGACCTTATTACACCATAACAACTAGCAGGTGCCGAAATCAGGTACATACCCGTATGGTTATTTTCACTGATATTTTTTTCCGTGTATTTTTGATTCATGCCTGTGTATCCGGTCGTAAATTTGACAACTCTGCGGCGGTCAGGCGGCAATGATGGCATTGACTGAGAGTGCGATGAGCAGTGAATGACTTGTAACTGTCTCGGGCCGGTCTCGCGTACCCCCCCCCCCCCCCCCCCCATTTCACTCCCTGCGCTCTTAGGATGGGAGACGCTCGAAAATAGCTCAGCGCGCGCGATGAAGCTGGGAAGGAATAAACTGCGGGAACGTATTAGTAAATGGTGGTAATTATTCTTGCTTGCTTGGCCATCGAGCTTTATTGTGACCGCGGGCGTTATCGCCGAGTTTATGCTCTGCGCATGCGTTCTGCGCACCCCTATACCGGCCTTTCTGCTGCGCGATTCGAGAATCAGAATTCGTACCAGTGGCGCGGTGTGGCGGTGGCGGCTGTTGTAAGTTATATGTATACTTAACCCTTTTATACCTGGGAGTCCATTCTAACCCTTCACTGCATGATTTTTTTTTTCAAGTAAATGTGGATTTTTCAATGTATTAGGTGGTCAAATACATGGGAAAAATAGTGAAAAAAATAATTTGACGGTTTTTCGGTCAAAATTCTCTTTTTTCTATTTTTTACTTGTTTTTTACAAGTGATATAACACCATAATAAATGGCGGGAATTTTTTTAATTTTTTTTTTTAATTTTAATTTTTTTTTTTTTTTTTTTTTTTTTTACTTTAATTGGATTTTTCAAAAAGCCAATGCCGGAAACTTTATAAAAATAATCAAAATGTGGTCAGTTTGGATACGGGGGCAAATTTCCCCCTGACATGATTTCGATCACGAACCCTTTACTGCATGATGTTTTCTTTCAGCCATTTTTTTTTTTTTTTGTGAGCTCAAAACATACCTTCTCCCGCGTTGACCCACCATGCGCCAAAGGCATATCTCAAAACCTGTATTTTATATGAGCATTTGAAGAATTTGTTCCACCGGTGGAACTTCATGCAGTGAAGGGCTAATGGACATTTGAATAACATGTAGTCTTATAGAAAACAAAAAAAATACAATTTGCGCAACAATTTAAATGAGGAAACAGCGCTGAGATCAACAATGTTGGTAAAAAAAAATCCTTTCCTGAAAAGAAGGATTTTCAGGTCTGAAAGGGTTAAGGAACGGCATTGCAAGTTGCAAGTAATGCAAGCGTCTGAACTTTGGTTATTTTTCGTACAGAAAATGAAAGTACCTACTCAGTGAGCTGAGAACAAATGGTCCTTTGGTATTCACTCACAATTATACATATAAAAATTTAGGTATATTTTAAAAGTCTATTGTTAAAAAAGGTGAAAACAAACTCATTTGTTGATTTTACAATCCGATTTGTTAAATCCGCAATCCAAAAAGGTGAATCAACAATTCGATTTGTTAAAACAACAATCTGGATTGATGACTTAACAAATCAAATTTATTGTTGATTCACCTTTTTGGATTGTTGATTCAACATTGTAAAATCAAAAAAAAAAATAGTTAGTTAAATCAACAAATGAGTTTGTACTTACTTAAGCTGGAAAAAAAGATTAGTGAAAATTACCATACGGATACCTGATTTTGGCACCTGCTAGATGTTATGGTAAACTTTACCAGAAGTATGGTACATTTACCGATACTTTGAGTAAAATCGACATGCAATCAGGTAACATCACCTAGTACCTAGTCAAAACATATAGTATACTTCTGGTTAACATTACCTTAACATCTAGCAGGTGCCAAAATCAAGGATCCGTATGGTTATTTTCACCATAGTTTTTTTTCCGTGCATTCTGCAACAATAGAATGTCAAACTACCTATTTTTTTCGCAAGGTTGTTCTAAGTGTCCAGGTTTCAGAGATACGCATGTGTAAAGTTGAAAAAAATCGCGTGTGCATGTGTTTGACAGTCAATGACGCAATTCACAATTCAGTACAGCAATCGTCGCATTTTGGGAAAACTTATTCGATAAAGAGGACCCAATGTTTCATGGCCATTTGAATACATTTGATGAACTGTAATCGATGATAAAAAAAGTAAAAAAAAGAGAAAAGGAAGTAATCGTCATTTTAGATACTCATGCCTAAATTAGTCCCCAGAGGCCGCTCTGTGGTCTGGGATCGAAACAAAAGTGGCCAAAAATTATAATTTAAATATAATCAAAACTCATCGTTTTTGACCTTTTAAGCTTAATTCAACATTTTTCAGTGACAATGGATCAGTTGCAAACTTTTGCTACAACGATTAAGAGTGTTTAATCTAATGTAAAATCACCTACAATGTCCATTTGTGGCATCAGGAAGTCATGAAATACACTAATAAACTCACAAGAGGCGTTTAATGAAATCCAAGAAGGCGGATAAATATCGAGCAATTTGTATGCATGCACCACGAACATCCAAGCATGGCCAACTTTGAAAACCTCACTGGAGGTAGAGGTTATGTGTTTGTTTACGTTGTGATTGGTTGTGATCGATATTGTGAGGTTGGCCATCCTTGGATGTTCGTGGTGCATGCATACAAATTGCTCGATATTTCTTCGCCTTATTGGATTTCATTAAACGCCTCTTGTGAGTTTATTATTGTATTTGATGACTTTCTGATGTCACAAATGCGATTGCGATGCCAGGCGAAATGACATTAGATTAATCTCTCTTAATCAAAATTTTGCAACAGACCCATTTTTGGTTTAAAGAACTTGTTATTAGTATTCTCAATGATTAAAATAAGTTTTGAAAGTTTATGAATGATGATAAACACTGATAAGAAATTTAGTGTCTGATTTTTGGCCAATTTTTGACGATCTCAGACCAAAAACAGCCGCTAATGGACCCATTTTGGGCCAAACTCCATTTTTAAGGTCATACACTATAAGATCCTATTGCCAAAAATTAACGTTCAGATCACATCGCGTCGCCGATGGCCGAATTCTCGCCGGAAATCAAGGGCATAAAAGGTCCGGATACATTAAATATACGCGATACAAATAAACGGGGGGGGGGGAGAAACTCGTCAGCCCGTGTAATTAAAGTGTGAGTCAATGAGAAGTCATGAATGGCGATTGGGCGCATCATGGGCACGTGAATCAGTGAACGTAAAACAGTATCGGAGCATCGGGCACGCGAGTGCGAATACGAATGAAAGCAACATATAGCGACTGCGCGGCCGAGCACAGGAATACAGCAGCAGTCGCGCGCACCTCAGAATATGAACTTGACTTCTGTTGCTTTGCTGCGCGATGTTGCCAACTTTTTAATCACTTTCGCAGCTTTGCGGGCTATGGCCCTCTCACCCAAACATTTCCCACAAAAAATTAAAAGACCAAAGCCAGCTCAGTCAGCTTATATTTCGGTAAAAATGTCAAATTTTCCAAAGAAAATTAAACTAGCATTTCCTACCAAATTTCACACGGAACCAAAACATCAAAAATCCTAATCTGTTCGAATGTTTTCGAAACTTGCCATTCTTGGACGATGTTGCGGTCTGCGGATGCGGTTGTAATCGTCATATTGAGAGACAATTGTGCGTCCTCAATATCGTATTAGATTGATGGTACTCTTTCTCTCTCGGTTTTGGAAATGATGATAATTATAAACTTTAACTGTGTTTCTGTACAAACGACGTTAGTGATGATGACAACGATATTCCAAGGAAACTGACTGTTTGAAGGCACCAACGACATTAATGATAGGAACGATATTTCAAGGAAACTGACTGTGTATAGGTACTTACAAACGATATTCCAATGAAACTGACTATGTTTATAGGTACAAACGACGTTAATGATAAGACGATATTCCAAAGAAACTGACTATTTTAATAGGTACCAACGACATTAATAATAACAGCGATATTCCAATAAAACTGACTGGACTGTGCTTGGAGGCACCAACGACCTTAATGATAGCAACGATATTCCAAGGAAACTGTCTGTGTGTAAAGGTACAAACGACATGAATGATAACAACGATATTCCAATGAAACTGGCTGTGTGTATAGGACAGGTACTTACAAACGACATTAATGATAACAACGCTATTCCAATGAAACTGACTGTCTGTAAAGGACAAAAAACCTTAACAATAAGGACGATATTCCAATGAAACTGTCTGTGTGTATACTGTATAGGTACAAACGACATTAATGATAACAACAATATTCCTATGCAACTGTCTGTCTGTATAGGTACAAACGACATTAATGATAACGACGATATTCCAATGAAACTGACTTTGTTTGAAGCACAACTGACATTAGTGACAACAACGATATTCCTATGAAACTGACTGTGCGTATAGGTACAAATGACATGAATGATAACAACAAATATTCAAATAAATCTAGATGTGTTTGAAGGTACAAACTAGATTAATGATAACAACGATATTCTAATGAAACCGACTGTGTGTATACTGTATAGGTATACACACGGCATTAATGATAACTACGATATACAATGTATGTTTACCAATAAAACTGATTGAGTGCATGTATGTATACTCGGTACAAATGAAATTAATGATACTAACGCGATATTCCAATAAATCTGATCGAAAGTCCATGGACCATAGTCAGCTATATCGATCAGTGGTGTGGCGTGCTATGATGACAACGATTTTCTTGATTTAAACCCGTGTTATAGGTCGAATGTGAAGGTGTTCACCGAACACCCAGTAGATCGATCTTTTTCACTAGTTCAAATTGCCAAATTGCACGCTACGGCTTGCACCACTGTCAGCTAGTTTTCCTTTTTAATCAAAGGTTTTTGGTCTCCAAAAAATTGGCGACGTTGCTTTTGTGTATACGAGAGGATGCTACCTTCGGAGCAATGAACTCACCTACACGTTTGCGTTATTCATATTAGAGATATGGAATTAGAGTGGACGAGGAAGACTATTACAGGCAGTGTTGCCAAGTTCCAGGTTAAAATCCTTAGAAATTACATTGATTTCTATGGTAAATATACGGTCAGAAGCTGTAAACCTGGTAACACTGAATACAGGAGGAAACAAATCATAACTATCACTGACCGTCAGTCCGCAGTTCGTTCCGGGCTGCTCACTAAACTAACCAACGAAGCAGGACAAAAGAGGATGAAGACCTGAGACAGTCCAATGATTTAACAATTAATTAACGAAAGTGGTCATGAAAAATTCAGAATGTTTGTTCGGTGGAAAGAAAAGAGATCGCGGCATGGCAGCGTTGTTCTATTTTAATATTCACCGATGATTCCACCGGTTGAGAAAAGATTACGCAATGGGGCAGTTGCAAGGGTCTGAAATTTATTGTTTGTTATAAAGAAAATGATAGTACTTGATGAGCTGAGAACAATGATGCCTTTGGTTTTTTCCTAAGTGTCCCGGTTTTGGAGTTACACAAGTGTAAAGTTGTAAAAAATCGTGGGCGTAGTGACGTCACTACGTGGAATTCCCATTTAAAACAATGTATTTTGGGCCAAAATCCCATCTCCGAAACAATGGGACTTAATTAGAAACCAAAGGCATTTTTTTTCTCAGCTCATCAAGTACTTTAACTTTCTTTATAAAAAACACAACAATTCAGACCCTTGCAACTGCCCCATTCAGTTCAGTGTATGACTGTAATGAATTAAAATACTCGCATCTGTAATCTTTTCTCAACCGGTGGAGTCGTCGATGACTTTAAAAAACTTGCGGATATTTTAATTAATCAACGGAGTTTCCATCGGTTGAGAAAAGATTACAGATCAGAGTATTTTCGTGCATTACAGTCGTACACTGAACTGAACTGTGTAATCTTTTCTCAACCGGTGGAATCATCGGTGAATTGAAAAATAGCATTGATTATACGCAAAACGGCAGCCCTGCGCTAGAAGCAGTTTCGGCTCTTGCAATTTGGCAACCATGCTAAATGTCTATTTAAACCTATGGAAAAGTATCGATATCTTGGTGACAGGTGGAAATGTCCGCTTTAAAATATCCAATGTGCAAAATGTCCACCAAGAAATGTCCATTGCAACAATGTCCACTATAAAAATGCCCAATATAAAAATATGTCCATTATACATAAATGCTCCTTGAAATAATGTCCAACTGTAGACTAAGTACGCACAAAAAATTCCACAAGTTATGAACAACCAAAAATCCTTCCACGACGAATCAGATAAAGGACTCTCGGTTCAAACCGGTTCAACATAAATAATAAGAATATTTAAACGATGAAATAAGAAAAAATTAAAAAAGTCGCATTTATGAAGTAAAGAAAAGAAGCTCAAACAAGTTTCTCAAACCATAGAATTTTGAAAATATTGGAAATTAATACTCTGTCACGGATGTCATTTCTAATTTTAGCCGCTTTCGGGACATCATACACCCGAAGGTTTTCAGATTAATGGACAAAATTCACTATTGGATACTCTTCTTTATGGACCTTTTTTTATACTGGACCTCTTTTTATGAGCTTGACATTTTACAGTGGACATTGTTCAAATGGACATATTTTACACTGGACATTTAAAATAGGACATTTTCACTGAGGACCGATATCTTGGGGGTGCAATTGCTCCTCCTGAAGATCGATTGTTTTACATAAGCTAAATTGGAGAGAATTCGTTATCGTGGTCAGATTGCACGCGCCGCCACTACGCTAGAAGCTGCAAGTATGTGCTGTAGCGCAGCTTAACGATAATCTTTGGCGAATTTTCAGCTCTCATTCCTTCAAATGAAAAATAAAAAACATACTTGCCTGCACCTTCCACCCCTTTTTTTTACAGCGTCCTTCAATGAAAATCCAATAGCCAAATGAAGCCAAGAAACAATATGGGTGAAATCTTTTTTCAGGTAACATTAGGACTAACATAAAAGACGTTTTGTTTGCTGTCTTGAATTTTTAAGTAAGTTTATACTATTTTTTGAGTACGCATTAAAAATAAACAATTTGTTCATTATAGCACGCTACATACAATGCTCACATTTCTCTGTGGCAGAAAATCGATGGATGGACAAATAATGTTCTTACGAATTACACGTTTGCCTAAGACCCTTTGTATTAATTATAAGCTCCTGTATGATCTCGGGCGCAAATTTTCTGTCCTTGAATGAAAGCACAGAACTAAGTGAACGCAGGTGGGGGATCTTTTTATATGATTCTAATCGAGGTTAAATGAATATGATGCCATTCACGGAAAATAATGAGAATACTCACAAAGAAAAGATGAATATTGAGATTGGCCATCAATTCATTTTCAATTCATCGATGATTCAACCGGTTGAGAAAAGATTACACAGTTCAGTTCAGTGCATGACTGTAATAAACTAAAATACTAGCATCTGTAATCTTTTCTCAACTATGGTGGAGTTTTCGATGACTTTAAAAATCTTACGGATATTTTAATTAATCACCGGAGTCTCCACCGATTAAGGAAATACTACAGATCAGAGTATTTTTGTGCATTACATTGATGCACTGAACTGTGTAATCTTTTCTTAACCGGTAGAATCATCGATGATTAGAAAAATAGCATTGATTATACGCAAAACGGCAGCCCTGGTAATACCATTTGAAACAAAAGGAATATAACATAAATAACAGGAATAACGGTGTAGGAAAACAGGAGAGGACAATTCGCACACAGCTCTCAACAGGAGGCATACTTTCTTCATGTGTAATCTTTTTCTCTAAGTTGAAACCTAGGATACGACGCGACGTCACCAGCAGGCAATATCCAAAGAGCATGTTTTGGGTGCTACTAAAAGTGTTACTTGTCATACATCGAAGACCCCCCCCGCCGCACGCCCCCTACGCCCCCGGCGCGCCCCCTCGCTCTTTCCCTTTGACGCTCCAGATGTTGACGTCATAATTGCACTGTTAACATGCTCCGTTTAGCAAGATTACAGGGGAAAAGGGGTAAAAGGGGAACGTTTGGTGAGGAGAGGATGGGATGTATGTTGTGGGGAGGGGGGGGGGGGTAGGAAACGAGGACATCCGTGATTCGCAAAATTTCCTATACGTGATCCTGTCACTGGTCTAGTTTCCACCGCCGCTGATTTTCTGCGCGCGCAAGTGTCGCCAATCCGCGGGAAATCGCGTCCCCCCTCCACCTCCTCCGGCCCCTCTCCCATTCTCGACCCCCCTCTGTAATTAAAAATAAGACACACCGACTGAACCCGCGGTTGTGCATCCGAACAGGGTTGCCTTTTCTTCTGGATTCAACGGAATTCCCGAATTCAATTGTTAATCCATCGATCGATGGACAAAAGAGATTACACTATATAGATTTTGTTTCTGTGTGGTATAGTACACAGATTGAATGAGGTGTGTCATCTAATCTTTTCATCTGATAAATATCACTGTTGAATGGGTCTGTTGCAAACTTTTGCTACAACATTATTAAGAGTGATTAATCTAATGTAAAATCGCCTGAAAGGTCCATTGATGGCATCAGAAAGCCATAACATGCAATAATAAACTCACAAGAGGCGTTTAATGAAATCCAATAAGGCGGAGAAATATAGAGCAATTTGTATGCATGCACCACGAACATCCAAGGATAGCCAACCTCACAATATCGATTACAACCAATCACAACGTAAACGAACACATAACCTCTACCTCCAGTGAGGTTGTCAAAGTTGGCCATGCTTGGATGTTCACGGTGCATGCATACAGATTGCTCGATATTTCTCCGCCATGTTGGATTTCATTAAACGCCTCTTGTGAGTTTATTATTGCATTTTATGACTTTCTGATGCCACCAATGGACATTTCAGGCGATTTTACATTAGATTAAATACTCTTAATCGGTGTAGCAAAAGTTTGCAACAAACCCATTCCCAAATTCAATTGCTAATCCATCAATGGACAAAAGAGATTACACACTATAGATTTCGTTTCTATGTGGAGTAGTACACAGATGGAATGAGGTGTATAATCTTTTTTTTTCATCTGATAAATATTACTGTTGAATTGAGGGATTTCATCAATGCAAAATGGCAATCCTGCCAATAGCTGGAGCAAAAAAAAGAAAAAAAAAAAAAACCGCGGAAGATGAGAATGAGAATGATGAAAAAATTGGCACAGAGTGCTGTTGCGTTATACTAGACTGCGGCAAAGGGAGCAGAGTCGTGGATAATAGCCACATTCGAGCAACACATATTCGATGGTCGGTGCTCATCCACCGGTGAGTCTTCACGTATTAATTCGTGGTCGTCTGTCTGTCTGTTATACTGTTGGCGGTGTCTTTGATTTGTCACAATCGGCTGTGGGTAAGGACAATTATCTACTCTGCACTACATTCACAACTTATGAGGTGGATCTTTGGCTCCTCGTTCTAATTTCTCCCTTCACAAGACTGCTGTCGATCAATTTTTTCCCTTAATCCTTTCAGTACCAAGTGTAATGAGTCGCGCGCTCATTCAAATGAATCATGTAAAATTGAGGCCATTTCTTGAAAAGATCCCATAAAATACAAGGTGTGCTCATCTGGCAAAAGTCGCCATTCAATCACAATGCTGATTTCTTAGGAAGAGCACCTTTACCATCTTTTACTTAACCCTTTCAGCACCAAGTGTAATGATGAGTCAAATCACCACGCGCTCATTCAAATGAATCTCGTAAAATTTAGGCCATTTATGGGAAATAGCTCATAAAATAAAACCGTAAAATAAAAGGTGTGCTCATCTGGCAAAAGTCTCCATTCACTCACAATGCTGATTTCTTAGGAAGAGCGCACCAATTTTTTTATGAGCCCTTTTCCGGGAAATAGCCTCAATTTGAATGAGTATTAATAGTTGATGTCACAGCTATGTTGTTTGTTTGTCAGTTTGCGTGATCATATAAGGCGTTTACTATTTATAGACTTTTTTCAGTGCACAACACCGATTGTGACATCAATCGGATTATCACATTTTAAAACGATCAGATTTCGAGACAGAAAAAATGCAGCGAAAAGGTTGAGCTGTCGTTGACTAGAACTATACATCAATGTTTTCTCCATACAAGATACATAAATTAACCTTTGCAAAGAAAAATTAAAGAAACTTTAGAGGGGGGAGGGGTCATTGCAAACATATCTTAGATGTGACCCGAGAAATTAATCAGACATTTAGTTTCTAAATTTTGCCACTTTTTAACATCTCAGTCCATAATGTGGTGGCTCGAGACAATCTGGCGCTAGTTTTTTTTTTTTTTTTTTTTTTTTTTTTTTTTTTGCAAAACAAAAATATCGATTCTAAAAGGGGCAGATTAATGTATCAAAAATCGATTATTTTACGTAGGTTTAAATGAAATAAATCCATCGTTGCCAAATAGAAACAAGCCATCATCCGTGCATGAAAATTCAACCGCGCAATTCCGTCCGATTTGGTTCGCAATTCTAAAGCAAGATAAACACAATAACATACAGCCAGTCCGAAAAACGTATAAACAGTTAGTGCAAACTTCATATCTCTTGTCTAAAGCAATCAGGCGTGAAACGACTCTAAAGGAACTCCTCGCGGTGAATTCACAGCTGGTGGTAATCCAAAGGCGGATCGTGAGAGGAGTATATCTCTCTTTTCTAGGCTATTTGAATGTATGTGTTAGAAAAAGATAGAAGAATGGACCGTCACGTGATTTAAATCTTCCATCTTCATCCTTTACTAACACACGCTTTCAAATGAGAGGAGAGAGAGAAAGACTATATAGTGGTACCCGCATCTTCATCTCTGGAGTGCGCGGCAATTAATTTTAAGGATAATTCATTTTTATCCGATCTGACTCTCCCCTCTTCTGTCGACACTATATATTTTACTTCATTTAGCACAAGCTTTACCCTTTACCACGCGTTCATCTTCAAACAGGTTTTTTTTTTCTTTTCTCCGTGAAACAGGAGGGTTTCCCCACAAACGAATCTATCCCCCGTGTACCTCAGAATGTTCATCATTTTTAATCAGGGTTCACAGCAGTGCTGGAGTTGCAGCTAGGAAACTAACAGAGGGGGCACGCGCTGGAAGCGGCATTTTCAGGGAGTTTTAAAAGTCGGCGACAAAATTACTTGACGATAAATTTTAAGACCGAATTCAACCTAGAGGTTGCCATACCGCACGGGCGAAGTGTTTTTACAAAGAGGCGTAACTCAGTGCAACATCTGCTAAGGTGCGAGATCAACGCGAGATCTTGATCTCCCATTAATGTTTCGTTACTATATAACGGGAAAGATAAAGAGTGAATTTGTTAGAAATTTCCCAGATAATGAAAGATACATTTTAAAAAAATTTAAATCCTGTCAGAGTCTTCCTGAAAATCTTTAAAAATATTTTTAAAATATGTGAATGCATGCTCGTGGCAATAGTTTGCCGAAACAATATATTTTCAAAGTATTTCTGACTTTTGAACACTTTTCTTTACAAAATCCATGTTTTGAAAATGTTTCCAAAATCTTTTCTAAAAAATCTAGTGACTACCTTTTTTTTAAAAAATAATTTTTAAATATTTATATATATTTTAAAAAAAATTCTTAAGTATCTTTTTTCAGGTATTTTCCAGAAAAATTTTAGCAAGATTATTTTAGATTATTTTAGCAAGTAAAAAGCGACTGGAAGATTAACAAAAATTTGATGCACCTCTCGTTCTGCTTTGAAAAAAATGTGTTACAATATGTGTTAAATTGCCAAAGTTGTAATTTATGAATCGCTGTATTGATCTATCAAAAAATATGTTTAGTTTATGAAAAATATTGCTGATTTAGCAATATTTTTTGGTGAATTAGCAATTCATAAACTGCAATTTTTGCTAGATAAAGTGAATTCTCGGTTTTTAGCATCATTTTGTAATTTTTTAACATTCTTATTTTCTCTGTATCTGCATAGACTCCCTTTGTGTTGACCGAAAATGGGTTTGACCACTTTTTCTCATCTCACTGCTGGAAAGCATGTAATGAAGATAATAACATTCTCTTTTCCCCAGTAACATAGACATTTTTCAGAATTTATGTTGAGATCATAACTTTTCCCGCCTGCCTTATGGAGAAAGCTCATTTTGCGCAAAAAGCCGTAGACCTAGTACCAATACAGTCTACACTTATACAGCCCACTGACCTTGTTATTCTCATGATTTATAATCAGATTCAATTTTTCACCGATATGAAAACCTGTTCCTATCCGCCGTTGACAACTGTTTAGCGATGAATAATCATCGGATCTCATCAATTTTTCATTATTACTTTAGGTTTAGTGCACAAAGTCACGCGATAGTAAGTAAAATGCATCTGTGACGCATTATTTAGCCGTTTGGGGACAAATTGCCGCGGTGAGGATAAACGGCCGTGGCGCACAATGGTCATAGATTAAATCAAAAAGTGGCAAAAAAATCAGCGGAAAAAAAGTAATTAAAAATCATAGTTTTCGACCTTTCTAAGTTCAATTTTAGGTCTTTCTAGTGAGATTTCTAGGCTTAAATTACTTGTTAAAAGTGTTTTCTGTAATTTAAATAAAAAAAGGGCAAAAAATCAGTAAAAAAATTAACTAAAAATCGCAGTTTTCGGCCTTCCTAAGCTCAATTTAGGTCTTTCTAGTGACATTTCTAGGCTTTAAATTACTTGTTACAAGTGGTTTTCTGCAATTTAAATAAAAAATTGGCCAAAAATCAGTGAAAAAAAAGTCATTAAAAATCATAGTTTTCGACCTTTCTAAGCTCAATTCAGGTGTTTCCAGTGACATTTCTAAGCTTAAATTACTTATTAAAAGTGTTTCCTGAATTAAAATTGGTCTCATGAGAGGTTATAAATGATAAATTGATGATAAATTTACTTTCTGAATTTTGGCCACTTTTGATGATCCTAGACCATAGTGCGGTGCGCGGCAGGTATAAGGAAAAGAAAATAGATGTATTGAGCTACGAAACGCAAAATGCAAGTCATCTAACATCTGTCTCGTTCGAAAGTGAAACTGGTCGTTTGATGTTGTTGTTGTGGTTGTTGTTGTTGTTGTTGTTGTTGTTGTTGTTGTTGTTGTTGTTGTTGTTGTTGTTGTTGTTGTTGTTGTATGAGTGTGAATGTATCCAGCGTATATCACAAACGAAACCGAGTTTAATTTACGGGCTGCCACTATGGTATGCGCTTCGGATAGTACTCAATTAAGTTAAGAGTTCAGATCAGAATCGGAGGCGTAAAGGTGTTATTAGTGATTACGCTTGGAAATTCGTTGACTGTCGATTTTCTGAAAGATCACTCTTGAAGTTGGGGAGGTTGCCGATTTTGTCGATGAAGTACAATAAAGAAGGAGGAAAACAATGCTTGCAATTCCGAAACTGTATTGAGGTCTCCTTGACTTGGCCTTGGCTTGGAAAATACTGAGATACTCAGAGACGCTCCCCACAATCCAGCGATGGGGCTTTTGCAAACTTTTGCTATAGGGAATTGAAGAGTTTATTTTTGCAAAAAACCTATAAAAATGACCGTGAATACGCTGAAAAATCACGGAATCCACTCCGAGGATCGAGCTTAATGGCAGAGAGACGCAGCGCAGGTATCGTGGGAGATTCCTATCGCAATGGGTCTGCTGCAAACTTTTGCTACAACGATTAAGAGAGACTAATCTAATGTTAAATCGCCTGAAAAGTCCATGGGTGGCATCATTAAAGTCATAAAATGCAATAATAAACTCACAAGAGGCGTTTAATGAAATTCAAGATGGCGGAGAAATATCGAGCAATTCGTATGCATGCACCACGAACATTCAAGGATAGCCAACCTCACAATATCGATCTCAACCAATCACAACGTAAACAAACACATAATCTCTACCTCCAGTGAGGTTGTCAAAGTTGGCCATCCTTGGATGTTCGTGGTGCATACTGGTGCGTGCATACAAATTGCTTGATATTTCTCAGCCATCTTGGATTTCACTAAACGCCTCTTGTGAATTTATTATTGCATTTTACGACTTTCTGCGGGCCGATCCTTGAAATTCACGACTTTTGGGTAGACTGGATAAGAATGGAAAACGGTGATTGGTGGAGACGAGTCACGTGGTTGCCCAGTCTAATCAAAATACGGAATGGATTAGATAAATCGGGCAGTCTTGAAGTACCCGATAACTTATCTAATCCATTCCGTATTTTGATTAGACTGGGCAACCACGTGACTCGTCTCCACCAATCACCGTTTTCCATTCTTATCCAGTCTATCCAAAATTCGTGAATTTCAAGGATCGGCCCGCTGGTGCCACCAATGGACTTTTCAGGCGATTTTACATTAGATTAAACACTCTTAATCGTTGTAGCAAAAGTTTGCAACAGACCCATTGAAAAATATGTGTGTGGTTCCTTTAATTGAAAAATATGTGGTTCCTTTGAGACAATGACAAATTATAGACAGGAATCTCCCATGATACCTGCGTTGAATCGCCATCACGAACTTGCCGTTAAACCAGTTATCTGAGTTTATTACTGAATTTTAGACTTTCTAAGTGTGATTTTCGGGTTTTTTTTTATAGTTTTTTACATGAGATTGGACTATTTATGTGTTCAAAGCAAATGTTTCCAAGAGCCCCATACTCAAAAAATCTTGAAATTTACCTCAAGTAGCCTACTTTAAGTTTCTTCAGATTTGCATTTTAGCGTTTCAAATCTTACTTCAAAATCCCCTGAACTTCCTCGAAAAATCTCAAGGCGTCTTGGCTCAAGTTGAGTTCCTGAAAAGGAAATTGAATCTGAAGGACGGACGGCAGTATGGCGTAGCGTGCAATTTGGCAACGGTGCAATTCGTCCTTTTAAACTCACGGAAAAGATCGAGTTGTTGGGTGTTCGGTGAACACCTTCACATTCGACCTTTTACACAGGTTTAAATGGACACAATGCAACGTTGCCAAATTGCAGGCGACCCCACTGACGGACGGTTCAAGGCCAAGCCACGGAGGAAATCTCGAGGATTCTTTCTGAATTGCATCAATGAATCTATTCCAAACTTCCGCCACAAAGTAACAAAAGTTGTTTTTCGCACACGGAAAGCAAAGATTGTTGAAATTACCTTACTTGTGGTTGATTTTGGCTTAAACCAAATGGTATGGTAATTCTAATAAGACATTTATGATGAGCGTCATCAAAAGATCGAGTACATTGGATCGAACCTTTGGGAAGTGCTGACAGACATCTAGTGCAGTTCACCATATACCTTACGGTCGGAGCCGAAATCAAACATAACTTTGGTTTATTTCTTCGATCTTTCTTTCCCGTGCACTTTCGAAAAGTTGACAAAACACGTTTCACCTATGTTTAAAGTTTTATACTTGAACCTTTGAATTATTTTAATATGTTTTTTGTTTTTGTTATTTTGTTCTTTTTTTGTATCTCACAAAGACCATTTTTTCTTGTTTGTTCCAGGTAAAAACTCTCTCTTCATACTCTTACTTTACATCGACGTTCAGTAAGTTCACTCATCTAGTTTTTGCCTTAAGGATCAATATCATGGATTTTCAAATCAATAGTGATTTCAGGAGGTTTTATTGGCAACCCTGAGGATGAAGAAGAACGCCTGTTTAATCACCAACTTGATCCTTTAAGTGTTGCTGACCGCTGAGGTGTCGAAGAGTTTTGAATCGGGGGAGGGAGGCTGGCATGGCGCCTGGCGATTAATCGCTCCACGCCGCGCCACCGTGACAAAGCGCAAGGGGGGGGCGATGGACACGTGCGCGTGCGCCCCTATGCGACCTTGAGTAATTTATACACTTCACTATTTTGTATCAGTCCCGTACCATCTAGCTTTTGGTTCGTTCCTGAAAGTTGTGTCCTTATCCCTACATGGATGCTACAAGTAGAGTTTGTGGAATTTGGTTTATCAATATTTTTCTTGTATAAATGAACAAAAAAATTCGAAGAAGTGAGGAGGCTAATAGTGTTTCTTCAATTTTTTTTTTTTTTTTTTTTTTTTTTTTTTTTTTTTTTTTTTTTTAGTTACAAACGATGAAGACAGGATTGTGGAAAACTATCGAAAAACTTTACAAGGAGAATAGAAAAACTCTTGATTCGTATCTTAGAGGATTAGTTGAGTGAATAGATTTTTCCTGCGGGCAATTAAACGTCCTTTCTTCTGTAGAAAATTGAGAAAAAGTGATTCACCGTAGAGAAACCTACAACCAGTACCGTCGCGTGAGCTACGATGTATCTATTATCCTCCATTTAAACACATGAAAACACTCGATTTTCTGGAGTTTCACTGTGTACACCCGCATAATCGATTGTTTTTGTGGATTCGAATGGGAAAAGGATCGATAGATCGCAGTTTACGCGACGCTACTGCCTGCAACTAAATGGACTCCCTCATTGTGACCCACTCAATAGACTATACCATCTTATAATCTTACTGAACGCATTTATTAAGTTGTTGAATGGATTTTGGAACTTTCTGATGCTCTAAACGTCATTTTCAAGACATGTCAAGTAATTTTACGCACGTATCAACCCTCCATGACGCTGTGGCAAAAGTTTACAACAGACCCATTCCAGATTCGACAAAACAAAGAGGTGCTGACTGTTTACGCGAACGATTAATGATGTGAATTTGCAAATTAAACGACTTATCCAACAAAAACCGGATCTTCAAGCCCTCATGAGAAATAAGTTTTAAGATTACCCACCAAGAATGTCGCTAACGTATTCCGAAAATGGAGCTGAAACTACCGACCTATGCAAATCATGGATCGATATGATACAATCAAGGGTTTTCAAAATTATGCAGTGTCAGCTTTAACTTATTTTTGAATAATTTCGCGACTTTTCTGGTGGACGACATCCATCTTGTAACTTATCTTAACCCATTACAGATCAGGTTAGTTCAAAAGAATGTCACTCATCCGTGTATATAGGGAAGGTAGTCAGCTGTTATAGTACTCGTGGGAGTTAGAATTGCCTATACGACAAATTGAAGGCGCCCGAACAAAGCCTTAACTTGTAAGTGTTTTCGTCAATAAATCGAGTTACCAGGACTAAAAAATAGGCTATGGGTTTTATGAGGACTAAAAAAATGTGAAATAGACTAAATAAGAATATCGAGTATACTCGAGCCTGGTCCATAAAGGGTCCATACTGGATGACGTGGTAGTCGTGAAAATACTCTCATATTCTGTCGACCAGTGACAGTAAAAACGGGGGAACGAGGGAAGAAAACAATTTGCGAGATCTGCGCGTTTTGTGTGAAAGCTGATGAGCCAGGCTTCGAACTCTTCAGACCCTGTGACTCTGCCGATAATATGTATATGATGCAATCAATGGTTTTCAAAATTTTGAGGTCTCAGCTTTAACTTCTTTTTGAATATATTCGCGTCGTTTCTGGTAAACGACATCTTCTTACTAATCTTAAGGACTGGATGACGTGGCAGACGTGAAATTACGTTTATATTCTGTCGACCAGTGGCCAAGTCTCCTGACCCATTGAATTACATTATGAAGTAAAAAGGGGGGAAAGAGGGAAGAAATCAATTTGCGAGATCTGCGCGTTTTGTGAGGGGCAGGATCTTAAAAAGGAGTGGACAGTTGGAAGAGAGTGCGGATGAGCCAGGCATCGAACCCTTCAGACCCTGCGGCTCTGCCGATAATAACATAGATACGATAAAATTACAGTATATGCTCTCGCATGATGCGCATGCGCACATAAGCCATGGTCAGCATCGCCTGCAACGACTCGTCAACAAATAGATTCATTTTTTTTTTTTTTTTTTCCCCATCCGTCTCCACCGCGAAGAGAATTTCTAACCCAACGCCGATACGTGTTGATTTATACCGTTTCGTGGTTTCCCTGGTAGCCATAACTGTACCGCGAGCTCCGGACAGGATCCGGAGGAACACACTATAGATCGGAACTACAGATCTAATACATCATCGTAAGCAAGTGTCGTTTCAGCGATGTGTACCTTGAATTCCTCCAACCAAGTATTCGCAACGGCTGCGAACTTCATTTGGTGCTCAGAATGGGGCTCTTGCAAATTTTTGCTGTGTAAGAAACTAAATAGTCCAATCTTATGGAAAAAGCAGCGAAAATCACAAAAATCACACTGGAAAAGTCTAAAATTTATCAATAAACTCACAAAAGTGCTAAAACGGCAAGATTGTAATGGCGGTTCAACGCATGTATCATGGGCGATTTCTGTCTATTTCTGTCCTTTTCGCTACGGAAACGTCTCAATTTAGATAGGAATCTCCCAAGATACCGTTGTCTCTCCGCCAGAGTAAATTTTGTGACTTTTTAGTGAACTCATCGTCACTTTTACAGGTTTTTATGCGAGAATCAACTCTTCAATCCTCTGTAGCAAAAATTTGCAAGAGCCCCACCCCATTCGTCCGAAGATATCTCAAAATATAATTTTGTCTTCTAAATATGCCTCCAAAATTTACATTACTAAAATTTTCCATTAAATGTGACCCAAATTCGCTCAAAGAGTTCTGAAATTATATTTAAGTAAAGTCTTCAAATTATACCGCGAAAAAGTCCTCTTAATAACCCTTCAAAGTTGCTCTTAAATGAGTTACCCTGTAAATATGGCCGATACAATTTGAGAAATGCCCATAGTACTTATACTTTTTGTAGTCGTGCCGCATTTCCACGCATTTTAGCACGCCTCAGTTTCTTACATTTCAGCGCATGGGAAAAGTTGACATCGACGAAATGTTTGTAACGTCTATTTGAGGGTGCAAATTCCCTCAAATAGTTCTCTAAATTTGATGGAAGAGATCTGAAAAATATAATCAGTTATAGTTCCCAAGTTATGCCCGCATAGTCCTCTAAATTAGCCTTCAAAATTTATCAAAAACCTAAGTCCTTAGAATATGCATATGCTTTTATATCACTCAAATTGTACCTACCTCGTTTCCGCATATCTTGTCTACGTTTACCCAAAATCGGCAGAATCAAGCGTAAGTAACTTGCAGCATAAAGTTCACAATATTTTTTTCCGGATATAACTTGTTTCAAAACAAAAAGCTACTTTGAAATGTTCTTTTAACTGCGATGATAAAAACCATAAAAACAGACAAAACCCGCCGACATTGTACTCGTTAAACCACGCGCCTATCAGAAAACATCCCATATTTTGCTGCTCTTTTTTAAAAAAATAGGGTCAGGAAACTTGATACTCATTGAAAAAACACAAGCTCAGAAAATATCGTAAATGAAATAGAGACTCCAGCCGGCACGGCTATGGCGCGGCGGCTCAGTTCACTAGCCGCGTTCTCCTAACCCATTACACGTGTGATTTCTCGATTACCATCATGACTATTATTGCATATTATCGTAATTAACTATTACTACCTATCGGCCGTAGTCTCTGGTTGGTTTTTTTTTGTATTTTATAAATACATACGCGCGACGCACTGTACATGAATGGCTGACATTTTAATTCAGGTTCCTTCACGAGAGAGCTGGGAGCTGAGAGCTACGAGTGCTCCCGACGGACTGGAAGTCTTATTATTTCACATTTATCCTGCAATAATTGCATTTTATGACGGAGACGCCAGCGTAGTGCCACCGCACAATGGAACGAGCCAATGGGAGATTTCAGATATTGAGTGGCAACTATAAATGTGCATATCTTATTTTTCAATAAGCAATGTAGAAGTTTAAAAGTGATTTCGTTGGGTTTATAGTAAGATTGTCTACAAGAATCACTCCTTATAGTTTGATTTTTGACGGTAAAAACATTAAAAATTGAATTTTTACTTTCTCTCTCTCTGACGCGAAGTTGGAACAATGGGTCTGTTGTATACTTTTGCTACAGCAATGTAGAATCTTGATTCTTATGTAAAATTCGGAGAAAATAACGATGTGCACATTAAAAACGTTCAAAACCCACTCATTAACTTAGGAAATCACTTCAATTTTAAACAGCCCGCGCACACTAGACACTATTTGCACCGGTATACTACTACATAGACGGAACCACCGTGCGTAAGTAAACAACGTCGTAACTACAAAATGATGGGATTTCTTTTCTAATACTTGAAATATAAGCTGCATTTGCTGTCTGGTCTTGTCGGTTTATCAAAGATTACAAAATAATATAAGAAATGTACGCATCTAAACGAAACATTTCAATGTTTGTAAGTTCTGTTCATGCTTACATAAACGAGATGGTTCCATCTATGAAGTTAAAAGTCGGTGATATAGTGTCTAGTGTAGTGCGGGTTGTTTGAAATGGAAGGTATTTTCTGAGTTAATGAGTGGATTTTGAAAGTTTTTAATATGCACATCGTTATTTTCGCAGAATTTTACGTTAAAAACAATGAGTTATATTGATGTAGCAAAAGTACGCAACAGACCCATTGAGAAAGTATTGTGATGGCGCAGAGATTTCCAAGGTATTTTGTTGGGATACTTAGCCCACTACGACTAAATCAATCATGATATAGTTATAAAATAATAGGCTCTCATCAGGCCTAATATACTGTCCTAAAGAATATCCCATGACATTTCAATATTTCTTAACCATATGTGGCAGGAAGGGATAAATGCATTAAATTTCTGTTGTGTATGTCTGTATGTCTGTCTATCTGTCTGTCTGTCCGTCTGTCTGTTTGTCGGTCTGTCTGTCTGCCTGTCTGTGTCCAGGAACGTGTAATACGCAGTATAACTTTTGAACCATTGATAAATGCATCCAAATTTTGCAGTAAAGTTGCTATCAACATTTCCCAGAGAGACTTGTTTAGTTTTTTAGAAATTTTAAATTTTAGGTAAGTTATGGAGGGAAAATAGTTTCCATTAAAATCAAAGGGGAAAATGGGTAAACTGAGAGAAATCACTTCTTTCAAAACAAAGAAATGCGTTTACTCGCGACAATTTTCCTTGTGCGAAGTGAAGTTTGATTGTATGAAGGAGAATCACTGTCACAACAAGGAATCTTTTACTTGTAGCAGCAGACATTTTCTTTAGGTTATAGAATTTCCCATCAGTCAATATTTTACTGTGCAGTTTCTTTAGCACAAACGAAATGCACCTTGAATTAAAAAAATAATTTTCTCAGTGTAAAAATAGGGGGTTATTGAAATATTTCTAGTAAAGCTGTTTGTATTTCGATGCATTTAAAAGGAGGTTGTGGCGACCCCCCCCCAGGTATATTAAAGGGAGTCTTGCAGTCTCCCCCGGAATATTAAAGGGGTCTGGGGGTTTTCCCCTGATTAAATTTGCTGTGGGAAAGTGTTCATTGGGTATGTATTCCCTGGCTATTCTCTACAGTTTATTAGTAAGTTCCATGTTCGACCGCTCCTACTGACTAGCTCCCGTTGTGCGCCAGCTCCGCTGATGCGTTGATGCGCTGATCCGGTGTTCAGCTTTACTTGGCAGGGTCAAGCTCACCGGTCAGCACCGTGTCAAGTTCAACGTTTTCATCATCAAACGGTGGCGGGCGACGGACGGCTAGTATTTTATTCGAATTAAAAAATAAACTTTCATCGTGCACGCATGGTGCTTTGCAAAACGGAGCGCGATTTTCATTCATGCTTTTGATTATTATTATTGGTTCTCTCTATATCTTACAACGAGATTGATGGGTGGTCGAAATAATCGATACTTCTGTCTATCTCTCCCAGACGCACTTTCCCTGGGTCAACGATTTCTTCTCAATCAAATAATAGTGTAAAGAAGAATCTTCTCTGCATCAAACCTTTCACTTTCATGATACAATTTTGTTCGAATGTTTTTATAAAGTACTTTTGAATGCGGGACTTTTTTTTAAAATTACTTCGAGATTGATGTAGGCAAGGGTTTGGTCGAAAAAATCGATTTCGGTATTTCTAGATACTTTCCCTAAGTCAACAATTTCTTCTCATTTGAATAATAATTTGTCATGGTATAGAAACTTTAAACTTAGAAACTTAGAATTACAATTTTTATACAAGTACGAGAGGTTGAAAGGAGAAAAGAGCCAATATCTAAAATTAATTGAAATTTATCATAAAAGAAGAGACGGAATGTTTCGGGCGAATACAAGGTTCTTTTCTTATGAGGTAATGTACACATATTTGCTTCGAAACCTACTGTCTTTTTACTTTCATTTCAAATGTTCACTTTTTTTTAAAAGCAATATCTCTGTTGCCATCTCAAACTCTTGTTGTTATGTATTCTGATGAGTAAAGATTCTGATTTTATTATTATTTTCTTTCCTTCCAATGTTTTACTACTACTGAAAAGTAAAAGAAATCTCTAGTAAAAAAGTTCCTTGCATGTATACTCTGTTCCAATTTTCCATGTGGAGATGGAAATCACTGTGATTTCGATGTAAATTTACGCCGAAATCAATGTGGTTTACATGGAAATCGCACTGACTTCCACATCCATGTAGAAAATTCGAACAGAGTTCATGGAGCTTTTTTATAGGGATGTGAAGGCCAATTGTTATGAATTCTAAAAGAGTGCATGCACCACTCTCAAACGCCTCTTTTCTTCAGGAGACCTGCAAGACGCAGGTTCTTAAGCGATGGATTTCCACATTACAAAGGGGGGCGGTGCAATTGACCCCCCCCCCCCCACCTCCACCATCCCTAACTGACGTTCTGATTGATGCACAATGCTACATACTGAAATGTGAGGCACATTTTCACCGTGTTTTTTGTGGGGGGGGGGGAGAGCATCCTCTATTATCGAAGTGTAAAGAACCACTTTTTTTGGAAACGACTTTGGAGGAAGAAAATTTCTTAGAAAACATGGTGCAAACATGTCTCATGACATTGTCTGACTAAAGTTTTAAGCAAAAGAAGACGCTAGAGACTTAAACAGTCGTTAAAGAACGTATGACGACTATATATTTCATGACATTGTGTGACATTCAAGGCCGAAATATAGTTGTCTTTTCGTTCAAAGACTTAAGCTTATCAGTGGCGAAGCGTGCAATCTGGCACCGTTGCATTTGGTTCATTAAAACCCATGAAAAATATCGAATTATCAAGGAATCGCCTACGACCAGCGGATTCGACCTTTTCTATGGGTTCAAATGGACAAAATGCCATGTTGCCAAAAAGCACGCTTCGTCACTGAAGCTTTATGACAAAAGAAGACGCTGGAGACTTAAACAGTCGTTAAAGAAAGTATGAAAACAACTCGCTGAAAGAGGCCATACTTTCCGTTCAGATACTCGGTCCTCCTTTTAATATAACGCATTGACTCTCAATTATTTTATATGCACAGTTTGCTAAAGTAGAAAAATACATTTTTGTATCTGAATGAAACAATTATCGAAAGAAAACAAAAACAAACGAAAACAAAAAACCAAAAAAAAAAAAAAAAAAAAAAAAAGAGAGAACAAGGAAAAAACAAAACCAAAAGAGACTTGCATGTGGAACTCTTATTAGAAGTCGTTCAAAAATAAAATAGAAGCAAGCATTTTGTCGGCGTGCGGCGGTGCTCGTAACGGATACGCATGGGCGGATACAGGGAATTGTCTTTCTCTCTCTCCCTCCATTTGAACTCATGAGTTAGAAAAGGACAGCAGAGGGGGCCATCTCGTGACTTTGGCCCCCTCTTCTGTCATTTTCGTACGCACGTTTTCAAATGGGAAGAGAGAGAGAGATAGACAATTCCCTGTATCCGCCCATGCGTATACGTCATAGTATGCGTTACGTGATTTTTATCCAGATTTTCCTACCGCAACTTTCCCTGATTACCAACTTTTCCGCCATAAAGTTCTTGCCGTTACAGCTGTTTTTTGAGTTTATTACTAAACTTTAGAATTTAATTGTGTGTGATTTTCGTGATTTTCGCTGGTTTTGTCATCAGATTTTTCGATTCATTAGTTTGCAAGAGTGCCACCGCAAAACTGAAAATATGAAAAGCTGAGGCCAAAACGAAAATGCATATTGTAAGTCTGCCTTCTCATGGAGCTTGCCGACGCATAGTGAATCAAAACGTGGCTTTTTCCGGACATGTTTTTGTTTTATTTTTTTGGCTTCAAAAAAATTCTAGGGTTGGCATTTATTTTCACAAACCATACATTTTCTAACTCATTTTGAGCTCTAAAATATTTAATTTTACACACGTAGAAGTTATATTTTGCTAATTATTGTTCATAATATTGTTTTTTTACTCCATAAAATGTTGTCGGAAAAATTCATTTTTTCTATCCACTGTGCGGAACGGCATTGCATGGTCTTCGCCGCTGCGTTGCCCCCGCGCCGCGCCGTTCTAAAAACGTAGCGTTTTCTTCTTTCTCTTTCTTCGCAATGAAGTTTTTCCAAGAAATATCATTGCTCCGAGACCGAGACGTGGAGCTAAAAGTGAGCGCTATCTCGCGGCAGTCTCGGTCAATGAGAAACGTAAACATGCGCACATCTCGCTGACCCCGTGTCCGGTCGCGCCGGGTGTGGGTCCGTCCGCGCACGCGCGTGACTCCAGCGGCGCGGCGCGGCGCGCTGCGTGGAGTTTTGACGCAGTGGATTGGTACGCACGCATTTCCGGACTTCGAGGTTATAGCTCAAAAAGAGGAATTTATAAAATGAAAAGGAGAAGATGAGAGTTTTATTTGTGATAATCATACTTTGTCACACTATTGAATCTGTTAACGACTATCAAACGCCGCCCACGCGCTCACGCAAACCAGAGGTTCTAGCGTGTTTATTTATGCTGAAAAGCTGGGTGAGCAAAATGTGATGCACGTGTTTGCAATGTCGTGTGTTTTTTTTTTTTTTTTTTCATTCATCGGAGGTTCACCGGCAGTGTTGCCAGATGGAGGGTAAAAAGCCGTATCGCCCCTATTTTAAATCAATGTAAAACGTACGGCTTTTTCACCCCAGTCTGGCAACACTGTTCACCGGTGCAATTCCAATCAACGAGCTGTAACGATAGAGGGGTTTTCTGAGAACAATGGTGTAGCGTGCAATTTGGCAACATTGCAGTTTTTCTATTTAAACCCATGAAAAATATCGAAGTATTGGGTGTTCGGTGAACACCTTTGCATTCGACCTTTTCCATGGGTTTAAATGTACAGAATCCAACGTTGCCAAATTGCACGCTACGCCACTGTCTGAGAAGTGTTTTTAAAACACCATGGAGGCAGCCATAACGAAAATAATCTCTCATAATATGTTGAGTTTCAGGCTCGGTTCGTTTGCCTTCTTTTTTTAACCTTAAAAATTAAAAAAAAAAGTTTTGACAAATCCTTTTGAAATTGGTTATAAATGAAAGCGAAAGTGTTCTGGAGTGGCTAGTGTTCAGAACACATACATCGATATAAATATTCCATTTGGAAGGATTTGCACAGTAAAAAAAAAACTGACACATGACAGAAACAAGCAAAAAAATTTAATCTGGATAGTTGTATAAAAACTCTGTGTCCACACGGAAAAAAAAGATTAGTGAAAATAACCATACGGATCCCTGATTTTGGCACCTGCTAGATGTTATGGTAAACTTGACCAGAAGTATGGTACATTTACCGATACTTTGAGTAAATTCGACATGCAATCAGGTAACATCACCTAGTACCTAGTCAAAACATAGTATACTTCTGGTTAAAATTACCATAACATCTAGCAGGTGCCAAAATCAGGTATCCGTATGGTTATTTTCACCGTAGTTTTTTTCCGTGCAGATAGCCACTATTAACCCTTTCATACCTGGTGTACAATTTAATGCACATCTGAACATTACATAGACTCTTATGGAGAAAATGAGAATATGATATGCATATTGTTTTGTATGAGAAAATTGTGCCCAGAGCAACTATGATGGGAAAAAAACCCGTTCCTGAACAAAAAGCATTTTCAGGTATGAAAGGGTTAAACTCTTGCACTTTTGTCTAAAACCGATTTTCACTAAATCAATGTTAATTTTTTATTTTAGTTTTGAAAAAAAAAAAGAGAAACAATTTAGAATTAAAGCGCCCATCTTGTCACAATTTGAGATAGGACTTAAAATCCTTCTATTGTTCTACCTCGTAGGTTTCAATGTGAAGTTCTCGTAAATTGAACAAAAGATTCTCGAGGTATAAACCGTATGGTATGTAATGCTGTGGTGAACGGTGGTCAGCGGAGCTTGGACTCAACCAGCTGCAAAGTAATAAGGATACAGGAACGACGCAATGTTACAAGTCCTCTCCCGAAGTGATCGAGGCAGCATGGACGATTTATTTGCATTTTATTTTTAAACCTTAAATAAAATATTGTAATTAATTCAATTGAAACTTGTTTTGAATAAGAGTGCAAGTGTTTCAGAACGGCTGCCTGGACACACAATTTAATACAACTGTCGAGCGGGATCCTTGAAATTCCCGACTTTTGAACGAGTCCAGTGGTTGCCAAGTCTGATCAATACCTACAGTGGCGTAGCCAGAGGGGGGGGCGGCCTGCCCCGGGGATCAAGTCTCTGGGGGCATCATTTTCTACGGTTACAGGTTAAAAGAAAATAGGGAAAAAGAGGAAAAAACACGGTTGTGTCACTTGTGTTCGTGTTAAATTTGTTTCATTGCATTTTCATAATGATGTACTGAAATGAGTTTAGCGATTTCTATCATGGCTACATTTTCTATTGTCTTAAAATTTGAACAGTGTAAACAAGACTACTAGAAACATAACGATATGTGAACCTCAGTAGCGCACCGAGAATTTCTTCATCTCTCTCTTTTCTCCATTAAGAAACGTATGTAAGACAAGGATGGACAAGGGGATAAAACCCCCTCCTTCTGTCCTTTTCCTACTCATACATTCAAATGGGAAATGAGAGAGATGGAAGATATCCTGGTTGCGCCAGTGCTGAACCTTTATAAGGGATAGTACAATTACCAGAATTCAAGTGTTTGTACCATAGTTCTTGAAATTTGATTAGAAATTCTACAAGGGGTGTCACAAAGTACTGCACACTTCTGTCTGGGGGTCGAACGAAAGCAATCATCAAAAAACGGGTTGTGAGGAGCAAAATTGTCCTAGTAATTACCTACAAATCAAGACCAAATTCAGCTCTGTAAATTAAATATTCACCGAGTTACAGCGTTTTGAAAATGACATGTCGAGCTGACCCCTCCAGGATTTTTAGCATGTTTTTCAAGAAATAAAAGAGAGTTAAGAAATCAAGTTTTTTTTTTTTTTTTTGTCTAAACAAATTTTGCAGAATCTTACCAGGACTGACAAAAATGTGATGCTTGCATTTTGCCAACTTTTGACACTGTGGTTAGTCTGCTAATTTGTTCTCTTCATCTCTTCTTCCCTTCATTCTCTTGAGAACTTTTGATTTTTTAACTCTCTTTTTTTTCTTGAAAAACATGCTAAAAATCCTGGAGGGGTCAGCTCGACTTGTCATTTTCAAAACGCTGTAACTCAGTGAATATTTAACTTACAGAGCTAAATTTGGTCTTGATTTGTAGGTAATTACTAGGACAATTGCTCCTAACAAACCGTTTTTTGATAATTGCTTTCGTTCGACCCTCAGACAAAAGTGTGCAGTACTTTTGGGACACCCATTGTAGTTATTCACTTCAGTATTTTCTGGTTATTAAGTATCAGACTTTCTGACGTTCACTTATCGTTGTGCTTCTGGTAATAAGACTATCACTTTTTCTTCTTCTTTTTTTCTCTTTTTTTTTTCAGTGAAAAGTGCGTACCAGAAGGTTTTTCTTCCTTGCTTATTGGACTCTCGATCTTAAGTCGCGTGTATGTGTCTGAGGGTGTGTGCGCATGCGTGCATGAGAATTCCCTCCGTGGGATCGCGGCGCGGCGCGGTCGGCAGACGCAGGCAAGGAAGAAACGCGGCAAGTTGCGCGCGCGCGGCGCGCGTCGCTCATGAAGCTTCGCATCGTCATGTCGCGTTGCGTCGGTTCGGTTGGGTCGCCTCAACTCAGTCAGTCGGTGACCAGAGACTAAGGACTGTGCTGGACACTGGCGACTGGTTTGAGTCTCAGTTACAGTCCATCGCACCCTGATTACTGATTAGTTAGATCTTGCAAGTGAAGGAATCGCGCCATGGCGCGATATATAAGCGAATTTTCGCGATCGAATATCATTCACCGTCACATGAATTCGATGGTTTTGCATTTTATTTTAATGATATTCGATTGTTTCGTTGGTCTCACCGGAGACCGTTGAATTCCAACAATTGGGAATTTCGAATTCACCTCCGGAGGGAGATTCGATTTTGAATTGTTGCAACCGGTGTCAGAAAGCTCACCGTCTATCCTTTTTGACTCCTTTCGCCACGATAATTTCAGAAATGACGAACTTTTCGAATAAAGTTTATTCTACAAACCATGCGTAGAAGTCATTTTCCTATGAGACAAACATAATTTTAGCTTCGAAAACGCTAGTTTTTTTTTTGTCAAAAATGGCCATGTCATTCAGAGCTGATTTAGAGGTTACGTTATTGAATATTTACTATCGCAGTTTTCATTTTCACGAGAATATCATTCAGAAGTTCATTCTCGACTCTCATTGGCTAGCTTTTTCACCGATCAGCAGCATATCAGTTAGCAATCATCAATTCTTGAAGTGAATGATATTCGATCGCTAAAATTTGCTTTAAGGACTGTGCTGGACACTGGTGACTGGTTTGAGTCTCAGTTACAGTCCATCGCACCCTTATATGATTACTGATTAGTTAGATCTTGCAACGTTTTAGAAGTGACATTTTCTTGAAAAAAGCATGGTGTTAGACTCATTTTAAGCTCTGAGTTGATTTTACACATTTTTAGGTTACCTTGCTTTATAATGTTAAGAGCCTTCATTTTTATTCGTAAAATTATGTCCGGGTAATTCGATGCTCTGAACCAATGTGTGGCGGTCCGTAAGTCAACAAGTGGGGGGGGGGGCTTGGAAGATCGACAATTGGTGATTTTTTTTGTTTTTGCTTTGTGAAGAAGTTGTTCAGAAAACTTCAGGAGGAGGGAACTCCGAACTTGCATGATTTCTTTTTTATCGGTTCATCTTTTTAACCTTTAATGCCTTTTTACTTCCTTTCCTTTTCTTTGGTTTTCTTTTTTTCTATTTCCTTTTCTTTCTTTTCTCTTTTTCGTCCTTATTCTTTCTCACTTTTTCGGGGGGGGGGGGGGGGACTCACTTTTTCTTTTTTGAGAGCTCAACCGCCCCCCCCCCCCCCCCAACCCAGGGACCGTCACTGGTTTATATGAAGGCTCTAGCCGTCCGTCAGTTTGCCTATAAACTGTGGTCATCCTGGAAATCATTAAAAGAATGAGGCGAAGTAATGGATGTAATTGAACGACATTAAATTACAAGATACTCTAAATTCTGAGGCAAACGTCTCATTACCTACTGACACAGCTTAGACGTGCATTATTTTTTTGTGAGTGAGAACGTGTTTGGCGCGAGAAAAGAGGAGCATCAAATTGAGACATTGCCATCGCCCCCCGCTGCTATGCGCTCTTTTTATTTACTATATCTTGTCTCTATCTCTCTCACTCTTTCTCCATTTAAATGCATGGGTTTAGAAGAAGATAGGGATAGTGGTTTGAGTCACGTGACAGCACTTTTCTCCGTCCTTTTCTAAACACATGTGTTTAAACGGAGAAAGAGAGAGAGAAAAGACAAGTTCCTGGATGGATGTTTTCTAAGCTACGACGGAGGTCTTTCACACGCGGCCTATCGTACTGTGCTACGCGCCGGCCGGCCGGCCGGCCAGTGGCCATGCCGAGGCCAGGCCGCCTTCTGCCCTGGCCACTCTGCACTTGCCTCTATGCCGGCCACCAATTATTATGTCCACATGCTCCTGTATTCCGCATTTTCAACATGCTTGCCAGATCCAATAAAAATAACCGGCATGCTTGCACATTCATAAAACGTGCGTTAATGGTAAAAATAACACTTGCAGATAAAAATAGTTTCTACGGTCGGAGGTGTCAAATTAGCGCGATTTAAACGAGAAAGAGAAGTTTCTTGCCGGATTGTTGTGAAAGAGCCAATCCTTATGCCGTCATGATGCTCATACTAGCATACTTTAAAGTAGGAGCCATAAATGAATAGATTTCTGCTTGGCTATCTAATATTAAGCCAACTTTATATTTGCCCGAATGTCGTGTCGTTCTGGTCCCAATGGCGGCTCGTGGAATCTGGCAACAGAGCTCTTTTGCCATTTAAACCTATGCAAAAATATCGATACTAGGTGAGGCGCTGCGCCTCACCAAATTATCGATTATTTTGCACAGTTTTAAATGGAGGAAATCCATTGTTGCCACATTGCACGAGCCGCCGCTGTCTGGCCCGCAGGTCTGCCGTTTCCCGGATCTTAACCCTTTACAGACCAGGTTTGGTCAAAAGAACGCTACTCTTCCTTGAATATAGGGAGAGTAGTTAACTGTTCGTACTCGGGAGAGTTGGTATTGCCTATACGACGAATTGAAGGCGCCCGAACGAAACCTTATCTTGTGTCACCCTCTAGAATCGCGTTTATTCTGAATCGCGAAATACAGGAGCAATGTGAAATAGACTAGAGGGCGAAAACGATATTCGGGCTTGGCCCGTAAGACGTTAAGTAGAATTTTATAGTCCGTTGGTGAGTGTAACTGCGATGACGTGAAAAGCTAATTTATTTTACAGTTTCGGGTGAAGATTCGAGGTTCGGAACTTTTCGGGGGACAGCCAAAGTCAACAAAACCACTTTTAGCCAATCAGGAGCGTTCTTTATTGTTGTCTCTCACCGTTGAGTTACTCTTTTAGCCCGCACCTCGCGGAACGGGTACAAATTCCGAGGTTTGGGTACAGCATCGATGCCATCCATCAGTACCAAACAAACAGTTCGAATAAAATGCAGAATCGTTGGTTCGGGTGAAAATCTTCATCCAGACACTGTAAATAAAATTCGCTTAAAGATGACACAGTCCGGGATGGCAGTGTGACTGTGACCCAAAAAATACACTGATCTGTAATAGTTTCGTCTACCAATGGAAACACCGTTGATTAAAAAGGTTTATGGGATTTTGGTGTTTACCCATGGGTCCATCGGTTGAAAACGAATAACTGAGCAGGGTATTTTCTTGCATCATTGTCACTCAGCTGAACCTGATGGTGGTATGTTTTTCAGCCAGCAATGTAGAAAGATTTAACTACCTTTTCAATTTGAGCGAGGGAACATTGATTTGTCTTCGCGACATGGCAGTTGAGGGGTTAAAAGAACCAGTTTTTTCTTTAAGGAACAAAGGATGTGACGGACTCCGCTTGTACTGTCATTGTTATAAGTAAAAGTGTACACTATAGTGGCATATTGTGCCTCTATTTGACAACGTTGCATTTGGTCCATTTAAACCCATGATGAAGATCGAACTATCGAGTGTTTGTCGAATTCGAACTTTTACGAGTTTTTAAATTGAAAAAATGCGCCGTTGCTAAACTGTTCACAGAGCCACCACTTCGTTGTTCAATGCAAACTGCTGCAAATTTTTGCTGCAGCGTTATAAAACTTAGATTTATGAGTAAAATCGCGTGAAAATCACATTAAAGGCATCAAAAAGTCTCACAATCCACTCATAAACATCGCGCATTAATGTACGCAATCACAGTTATATCGAAGAAAGTGTTATGTTTTTCCTTGTCCCACTCACACTTTCTTACGGGCACACCATTCTAGGATATATAGGCTCATCGGCGCCATCACACCATGTTTTATACCTCGAACAAGCTTCGATACGAAGAGAGGTTAGGACGATTGAGTGTCATGGCGGTGATACTCCCATAAGAGACCGTGAGTAAGATAAGGACAAAACATAGAACATCTGTTGGTATAACTGTGATTGAAAATTCGCTTGTGATCTTATACGAATTATGTTAGAGTGAAAAGATACGTTAAGGTACGTGGAATCTAATGGTGCAATAAAATTTGAGAAATCTGGTGGTGAAGTAGGATGAATTGGATGGCGTTCGAAAATTTGGATCTGATTTCCCATGGGTGAATCCACGAGAGTGAGCGAGATATAGCATTTGTTTGGAACCAATTTTTGATCGTGACTGATTGAATTCTGACATAATTGATACTTGATAGCCAGATTTTGCATTTATGGATCTGGCAACTGGGCACACGGGGGCTGCCTCGCCGCGTGGCTCGCTCTTCTTGTTTTTTTCTCCTTTATTCCCGGGAATCGAACTTCTCTCTCCTGCCACCGCGCCACCACTCCGCGGCGATGCGCCACTCAGGCATCTTCCAGAAAGTGACTTGAATCCATCGAATCTTCCTCGCTCGAGTTTCCTGGCTCACGCACAGTCAAGGTATATGGAAGAACAGGTATGGACAGGAGGCGGAGCCTATCTCAGTAGGTGACGGCTACGTCACAGATGTTCTAGACGGTCGCGATAAATTCGCCTACCGTTCCAAACTATCTCACTCACTCTCCCGTGATCCCCATCTCTCGCCACTGCAGTAGGTGACGGCTACGTCATCGCCAAAGCAAGTGTGTCGTCATCATTTGGCGGGAAGACTCGAAAGCCCCTTAAACCCCGCCTCCTGTCCATACCTGTTCTTCCATATACCTTGACGCACAGTCATCGATCCTCGTCAGTCGCCAGTCCTGTCGAGTCGCGGTCAGCCTGCACTGGCTGAACATAACGCTTCCTAGCCGGCTTCCACGTGTTTTAACCCTCTACCGCATGACTTTTTTTTCTGGTTCAAATAAGCACCGGACCTAGTATATTTTCCTGGGCTCAATTTTCCAAGGGTTTTAACAATATGATTACAACATGATTTTCCTAAATTTCCATAAGATAATACGTAATTTTGTACACAGGAAAAAAAAAAAAAAAAAAAAAAAAAAAAAAAAAAAAAATCTGTTGATTTTACAGCCTGAGGTGTAAAAAAAGTGTGTAGCATGGTAGTATGTTGGATTAACAGGCCTGAGTGGTTCAAATTAGCACCGGTTTTTGTCAAATTAACTCCTCTGACGGTTAATTTTACAGCTCAAATCTGTTGATTCAAACCTGCTACACACTTTTTTAACATCCTATGCTGTAAAATCAACATATTTTTTTTTCTGTGTAGTTACTTGCACGACGAAAAATCCGGTAGACGCATGACTCAGAATCTCCATATTATCCATCAGGATTGCTGAAAAAGCCTCAGCAACCGCGATCGAGAGTTTTTTCTACCCCGGTAGATTTTTTGACTACCGTTGGTAGATTATTCTCAGGTCTTGATAGTAAAATACGTGGCATAGTGGATGAAAAAGCTACCCTGATAGATGAAAAATCCACCGAGGAAGAAAAAATGAAACATAATCAGTATATTGTCTACCGCCGGTTGCTGAGGCTTTTTCAGTAATCCTGGTAGAAAATATGAAGAACTGATTTTTTCTGTGTGGAGAAAACTCAATGCTACAGAGGATTAAAGCACTCGTCCATACGAAGTCAACCTTTCCATCTAAATAGCATCAAAAACAAAGTAACTTCTCAGTACCCCAGTACAAGGGGCATAGCCGTAGCCAGAATATTGTCTTTTTCTCTCCTAGCCCATTTAGACGCATGTGTTCGAAAAGGATGGATATAGGGGCTGTCAAGTGACTTCAGCCCCTCTTTCTGTCCTTTTCTAACACATGCGTTTAAATGGGCTAAGAGAGAGATAGACAGTATCCTGTCTACGGCTATGACAAGGGGTGTCCCAAAAGTACCGAGATTGACGCTATAACTTTAAAAATAAATCAGTTGGCGATATGATGTTGACATTATTTGAAAGATCAACTCATTCTCTATTGATTGAGCTCAAGATAAGCACAGTTAGTCACAAATTGGCGAAGTTATGACAGTTTGAACAAAAAAAAAAAAACAAAAACAAATTAACGCCCTACAGCTAGGTTTTTTAGCATATATACCTTTATTTTCTCTCAACGAGAAAAACAAAACACTGAAATCAACTGTTGTGATCAGATAATGAGCATTATAAGTCTCATCTTGAGTTTGGCAACCATAGTAATGTTTATTAGTAATATGTTCGGTGTTGCCAAGTCTGAGACAGAAAGCATCGGACAATTCAGGACTTCATTTTTCGCTGGGAGAAAATACATGCTAAAAAAAATCGAAGGGGTCAACTTTTAAGTGTGTTCAAACTGTCATTACTTCGTCAATTTTTTTAAGTACAACTTCGACCAAATGGGCTCATTTTGGACTCGACCGATAGAAAACGAATTGATCTTTCAAATGAGTTCAAAATCATTTCGCCAGCTTCTGTAGTTTTTGAGATACAGCGTCAGTATCGGAACTTTTGGGACACCCTATGAATCAAAAGTTCATCAAAGTTTAGAGCCAACAGTGTTGCTTTCAATGGCCGAAAAGATAACAAATCAGGATATTTTCGTGGGTTGAAATCACACTACTGTACTGGACTATGTAAATCTTAATCACAACCGGTGCAATCATCAATGAATTTAAAAAAAAAAATGCCTCTTAAAATTCTCAAAACGGCAAATCTTAAAATCTATAGCACCAGAGAGAATACACAATAATAGAGACCACGCGCTAGCCGTGCGCACGGTGGCTATGACTTTTTTTTTTTCGAGGCTCATCAGGAATTAACAAAGGGAGCACCATCCAACATGGTCTATGCGTTGACTGATGCAATTTCGGTGCTTTGGTGTCAATAGGCAAAATCTCAGCAAATTTTCTCATCAGTCAACGTATGGACCATGTTTGCGGTGTTCTGTTGAGACCCCGAAAAAAATAAGTTACCACCGCTCGCAAACATGGGAATATAGATAGTGCGTGCAGAGCTGCCGATTTGCGTAGATTTAATGGCATTTTGAAATTCACCGAAGATTCCACCGGTTGAGAAAAGATTACAAAGTTTAGTTCAGTGTATATGACTGTAATGCACAAAAATACTAGAGTCTTTTATCTCTAAACGCGGTATAGTGTCGTCGATAACTTTGAAAACTTGCGGATATTTTAATTAATTGACGGTGTTTCCACCGATTGAGAAAAGATTACAGATCAGAGTATTTTTGTGCATTACAGCCATACACTGAATCGGACTGTGTAATATTTTCTTAACCGGTGGAATCATCGGTGAATTTAAAAATGTCATCAAATCTACGCAAATCGGCAGCTCTGAGTGCGTGGTCTCTACACTATACGTATATTTATATTGTCTCTGTCCAGCACGCAAAAGAGTGGTACATTTGACAACGCTTTAACACGCGTATTTACGAAAATTTCTGGTCACTTCGGGCAGTCACCCATTTTGGTAAGGAAAGGAGAGACTATTTGAGACGACGCGATGTCGTCGCGTTGGACATCATAATCATCTCACCGAAACCGTGTCTGAGATAAATAGATCTGTTAGAGCCTTGCCACCGGTTATTTTACGCTCAGACGCTCAATCTCTTCAAGTCTTCAAAGAGTATATCTTTCAGTTAGGCGCTTCAAGATAGGAGGAAATGTGGGCATGATTTATAACAAGCACTAAAAAAATAAAGATTGACAATGAGCGCGTTCTCTTGATGGCCCAAAAAAAAGATAATCACATTTTATCGCATCATAATCTGTTTCAACTTGGAATTTTACGTCATCCGAAAGATTCGTCCTATTTCAAGAGCCCGTTTTCCCCAGGGCTTTCGCGCCATTTTGCGGATCTTATGTGGAAGTTTTTAGTTCACCGATGATTCCACCGGTTGACAAAAAGATTATAAAGTCCAGCTCAGAAGTATGACGTTAACGCCCGAAAATACTCTAATTAGCAATCTATTTTCAAATGATGGAGTCATTGATGAATATCGAAATTTGAAAGTCAACGGCATTTCCATCGGTTGAAAAAATATTACAGATCAGAGAATGTTCTTGGGTTATAGACAAACTACCAAACTGGAGTATGTAATCTTTTCGTCAATCGGTGGAATCACCGGTGAATTAAAAAAAGTCCTCTCAAGATTTGCAAAACGGCAGCTCTGTTTTTCCCTCCGTTTAGCGATTTATCTGTCAGCCTATTAAGATTTCAACCAGGATTTTAAGAGATTTATCTGTAAGTATGTTAAGATTTCAACAACGATTTTTAATCTGATCAAACCTGACCAGTGACCAACATTTGATCAAGAATGAATCTAAACTTAGCGATTCTGACCCATTAATTTTTTATTAATCGATATTTTGCGCATTCCGCAATATAATTCTATGCCGAACATGACGTTATTCGGGATAATTACATTGCATTATGAACGAAGAAATGCTTTGTAAATACCAAAATCAATGTGATAAATAAATAAACATAAATAAACGATCTTTCAACCAAATTTAAATCCGGAGCAGTACACAAACACAATTGCCAAACGAGTTTCATACGACGCGACGCCATGAATCAAAAAGATAGGATCACAGCAGGAAATAAGAAATTGTAATAAGTTGTCCCAAATCTTTAAACATTGTTAAAAGATATATATTTGATGCACGATGGAGAATTTGTAGGTAGGTTCTGAATTTTGGTGTTTTTTTATGGAGCGAATGTAAGAACTTGGTGAGCAAAAAACGAGGGTGTACCTATTTGCTTTGTCTCGAAGTTTCTTGAATGCCAAAGATGCAATTTTGGCCCAAAAAAAATTTGTTTTGTAAAGAGAGTCCCAGGTAAAAATGTTTCATGACCAATTTTCCGTGGAAATAAGAGATTTCCATGGAAACTCTATTGATTATCATGGACACTACGTCGACTTCCACGAAAATCACAATCATTTCCAGTAATTGATGTACTTTCAATTGAAAATTGGTGATGAAATATTTTCACCAGGGAACTCACAAGTTGTAATGTCGACCCGCACTATTTTTCACAACTTTACACGAATGCATCCTCGAAATTATCGAGACATTCAGGGAAACACCAAAGGTACTTTCGGTACCTTTGGCATACTACCAGCTCATCGAGTACTTCTCCTTTCTTCATAAAAATCACACAAATTCAGACTCCTGATCATTATTCTCTTTTCTCAAGAAAAATAAAGATAAAACAGTCTGCAGATTTGACTAGGATACTTGAAAAAAACCTTTTGAAAATTACAGCTGATTTTGAACAAATATTTTGATGATGCTGTGCAAAACCAGTCAATCAAACAAATTCAATCAATATTTGCTTGAATTAAATCTTGAATTCGGTTTGTTTAAACTTTAAATTATTTGGCGGGAGAGCATTTTGGCTTATTTATCAGAGGATCAACAATTACAAATAACTACACGCTCCTTAAAACCATAAAAGCAGAATCCGTCTCCCTAAAACAAATACCTAATTTTCATTTCTAGAAAGTCTAGTTTCTATGAGTTATTAAATTGTTTACACCGACTTTTGAGCTGCAGAAAAGCATGCTTTTTTAAACTGACTGAAGCCAATATGGCTTTTGGAAATATATTTCATCCGTTAGTGTTTCATGTTACCTGTTTATCAACCAATACTTCAACGAAATATTCTAACTAAACCCCACGCTTGAAATTATTTGTCACGGAAAAAAAACCTCTTGCTATCAATCTCATCCACGATTAAAACTTACAATCTTCTAAAATGTACATCTAATCTTATTTCTAGTAAAGTTAGTCTCTGGAAAGTTATTAAAGTGTTTATATTAACATTTGTACTGCGGAAATGCATGCGTTTGTCAACTGACTGAAGCCAATGTGCCTTTTGGAAAATACATTTCATCCGTTAATGTTTCATATTACTTCTTTATCAACCAGTAAATAAAATGTTCTAACTAAACCCCACGCTTGAAATTATTTATCAAGGAAAAAAACAGCTTGCTATCAATCTCATCCACAATTAAAACTTACAATTTTCTAAAATGTGTATCTAATCTCATTTCTAGTAAGTTTAGTCTCTCGGAGTTTTTAAAATGTTTCTCGACATTTGTGTTGTGGAAATTCATGCGTTTTCCAACTGACTGAAGCCATTATAGCTTTCGGAAAATACATTTCATCCGTTAATGTTTCATATTACCTGTTTATCAACCAGTAAACAAAATATTCTAATTATGAAACCCCACGCTTGAAATTATTTGTCAAGAAAAAAAAAAAAAAACGCTTGCAATCAACCCTACACCCAACCAAAACTTACAATTTTCTAAAAAAAAAAAAAAAATGATTTTTGTGACGTACTATAACCTTTTAATAAGCATCTTTCGCTTCAAACTCCTTCGTCTGAAATTATTTCCCAAAACAGAAAGGAAGAAAGAAAACACAGCGGCAAAAAAATCCTTCGCACCACGTGCACTATGCGAAAAGACAACAATAACACTATGCGAAGGTCAAACGGATACAAAAAACAATTCAACCCTATACCCAACCAAAACTTACAATTTTCTAGAAAATGAATTTTGTGAATTGTGACGTACTATTACCTTTTAATAGGCATCTTTCGCTGTTCGTATCAGTCTTTGAAAGCAGACTTCAAACCCCTTCGTTCGAAATTATTTCCCAAAACAGAAAGGAAGAAAGAAAACACAGCGGCAAAAAAATCCTTCGCACCACGTGCACTATGAAAAGACAGCAATAACACTATGCGAAGGTCAAACGGATACAAAAAACAATTCAACCCTATACCCAACCAAAACTTACAATTTTCTAGAAAATGAATTTTGTGAATTGTGACGTACTATTACCTTTTAATAAGCATCTTTCGCTGTTCGTATCAGTCCTTGAAAAAGCAGACTTCAAACTCCTTCGTCCGAAATTATTTCCCAAAACAGAAAGAAAGGAAGAAAACACAGCGGCGAAAAATCCTTCGCACCACGTGCACTATGGAAAGACAACAATAACACTGCGAAGGTCAAACGGATACAAAAAAACAATCGATCAGCGGATAAAAATATTACAGTCTCGATACTAAAAGATTACACTTTGTATTTCGAAACAATTTTTTTTTTTTTTTAAAAGACGGAGAAAAAAAAATATTCAGAAACACACCGTGCGTTTTTAAAAGTGAAAAAAAATCAGAGTAAGTGTTTTATAAAAGAAAAATTGCGTGAAAAAGTGAAATGTTTCTCGTTTCGCGTGTGTGGAGTCGAGCCGTCGATCGGGTTCAGAGGAATCGCGAGGCTTCGCGTCATGCGTCAAGACGAATCGCGAGTAAAGTGAAGAGCAGTCCCGCTCGCTTGGTAGCGTCGCGTCGGTATCGTGGTAGCAAGAAGTATATCCGCACGCCGCACTTATCGGTAGTGCACTGGAAAAGCTTGTCGGGGAAGAAAGGGGGGTCTTGGGGGGGGGGGTATCAGTTGATGGAGGGGAGGGGGGAGTCGGAGGAACGCAATGTAATCCCAGTTTAGCAGTTGGGACTTGCGCGGTGCGCAGATCGAGGATCGAAGTGAATAAAGCGCGCATTCTCGCTTTTGAGGAGTGGAGGAGCGCATCATCTGAAGAGAGGTTAGGTTGGTCGGTGGCGGCAACGGAGATATCGTTCGTTGCGTCTTCGGTTCCTCAAGTCTTTTCCGCGGAGTCGCGGCTGTCTTCGCGGTCTCTTCGCGGGAGACGCGGTTGATTCGTCCGATTTATTCTTCAGTTTTGGTTTTTTTTTATTCCATCTATTTATTTTAGTACATGCGTGGAAAGCGGATTCCGTAGGTCTTCCTAGAGCCCCTGGATATACGAGGTTATACCCCTCTGATTGGCTAGTGAGGAAGAAGAAAGGGTCTATGGAGCCAAGAGGCGTGCCTCTTGTTTACATTTTTATCGAACGATCTACCGCTGTGTCATAGTTGCCCAGCTTGAAAGAAATTTTCGATATTCAATGCTTTAAAACTGATGATAATGGAGCTCACAGAAAAAACAGATAAAAACCCTTTGGTAGCGCTGACAAAACCTTTGGTAGAAAAGTGACCCAGAAAAAGACTTTAATGGGGCAGTTGCAAGGGTCTGAAATTGTGTGTTTTTTATAAAGAAAATGGTAGTTTTTGATGAGCTGAAAACAGTGGTGCATTTGGTTTTTTCATAAGTGTCCCAGTTTTGGAGATACACACTTGTAAAGTTGTCAAAAATCGTGTGTGTAGTGACGTCACTACGCGGAATCCCCATTTAAAACAATGTATTTTGGGCCAAAATCTCATCTTCGGAGCAATGTGACTAATTTAGAAACCAAAGGCATCTTTGTCCTCAGCTCAACAAGTACTTTCATTTTCTTGATAAAAAACACAACATTTCAGAGCCTTGCAACTGCCCCATTGAGCCAACCAAATTTCACCCACCAAAGTATCTTCAGTTAGGATCATACACACGTTGGTTGGCTCAGCTATAATCTTTTGCTGGGTCATTTTTCTACCAAAGGTCTTGTCAGCGCTACCAAAGTGTTTTTCTCTGTTTTTTCTGTGCTCTAGCTATTTTTGCTTGTTTTTTTTTTTTTTTTTTCATTATTATTATTTTGTTTTGTTGCTGTAAGCGAGTGAATAGAGGTTTTGAGTCAAATCCAGCGAAAATTACAATGATCATATTAATTACTATACGAAATTCACTCAGAGACTCACAAAATGATTTTGAAGTTTTATAAGGCGTAGTAAGACGGAGCTACGCAGGTTTCACAGAGAAAAACATAATAGAACACTTTGGTATAAAGCGCTGGCAATATCTTCGGTAGAAAAATAACCAAGCAAAATACTTTTGTTGCAGAGCCAACGAAATCTTTGGTTAATCCAGCAAAATCTGTTCAGTTAGGCGTACAAAACCTTTGGTTATCTCTACTGGAGTCTTTTATTCTGTTATTTTTCTACCAAAGGTTTTGTCAGCTCTACCAAAGCGGGCTATTCTGTTTTTTCTGTGCGAGGGAGATTTTTATCCAATTTGAAGCTTTCTTTTGTACACGGAAAAAAAAACTACGATAAAAATAACCATACGAATGCCTGATTTTGGCACCTGCTAGATTTTATGGTAATGTTAACCAGAAGTATACCATGTTTTGACTAGGTACTAGGTGATGTTACCTGATTGCATGTCGAATTTACTCCAAGTATCGGTAAATGTACCGTACTTCTGGTCAATAAGTTTACCATAACATCTAGCAGGTGCCAAAATCAGGTATCCGTATGGTTATTTTCACTAATCTTTTTTTCCGTGTATATATAGATAGTAACAAACACGGCAGGAATCTCCTATATGATACCTAATGTATTTACTTTTATATATTTTTACCATCTTCGCGGGTAAATGACGCGGAGCTACGCATGAAAATTCCTGGACCGGCCGTGTATGCTAGTAAGTTTTAAGGCGAAAAAAAGCGTAAGAATACTTCAGCTTGGTAAAAAAATTGACTTTCATTTGGTCATTTCAAATATTGCTAAAAATCGTTTCAGATAAGAAAATCTAGTCGACCCGGGATTGCAAATTGCAATGTTTCTACGAAGAGCTACCGCCAACAAAGATTATGCGTATTGTGTTATCAAATCAAAGAGTGTTCCAAAAAGTCTCAACGTTGTTCAAGGCCATGATCTGACCTTCACATCTGGAACGAGCTAGCCGGGGGTAGCCGGCCAGCGGGATGAAATTCCACGAGGGATGGATTTCTCATGACACTTGCTGATAGTAATCCAATAGTTGTCCTAATTCAAAGGTAAGGGCACCCAGGTGTCGGCAAACGGGGCAAGGAGCGTTAACCCCCCCCCCCACCCCCCACCCTAGAAAATTTTCTGCCTATGTCCATGGGTGAGGTGTGTGGAAATATCCTCTTCCGCCCCCTTACGTAAAAATGACGCCCCTGCAATTAGCACTCTTCAGTCTTTCGACATGGTCTTCTCACCACTCACCATAATGCTGGTGTTGAATGTTGATCAGCCACTCAATCACTCATCAAAACATTTTTCCCCATTACTTTTCATATCCCGACGAAGTACGAGTATATTTACACCAATACCGGCTTTAAATACTGCCATCTAAAGGTATTCACGTATTATAATAATGCACCGGGCGGAGGTATTTTTACCGTCCAAACAGGTTGTGGGTGTGCCCGGGTCTAGGTCACCCGAAGAATCTCTACGGCAGATAGTAAACACAAAATGACTCCCCTTTGCATTTTTTTTTTTTTTTTTTTTTTTTTTTGCAAAGTCCCATTAAACACCGTGCACATCTATCTATCCCTCCCGCCATTTGCACAAAGTCCTCACGCGGTTGACCCACTAGCACAATACCGGCTCTTTTCTAGAGGTCAAGAAGACGGCCTCGCGAAGTCGCGGGCGGGTTGGCGGGAGGGTAACCAGGTGGGGTAAGGAGGAGATGGTGAAGGTTGGTGTGGGGTGGGGGGTGGGGTGGGGGGGTTGGGGGGGAGATTAGACTTTTGAATAAGCGAGTTGGGCAACATTGCGTCCTCTGTGGGTGCAGTTTGTTGTATCTGATTGTAGGTGTAGTGTAACGAGGCACTCTCCGCCGCTCTGCACCTCGCCCTCTCTTCCCTAATCGGTCCTCCTATACCTATAACCAACCTGCGAGCATGCGCAATACGCGGTGCGCGGTGACCCCTTCGCGCGTAGCTAATCAATGGGTATTGGCACCCTAACCTAGCCCAACTCATTCTTCCTCCTCGTCCTCCTCCTCTTCCGTGTATCGTCTTCGGGTATTACGTATTGTCACGCGGTCCAAGGAAGAGATGTGGTCCATTGTTGCCCGAGTGCGCTTTCGCGATTGTTGTCGTGCCGCGCGACCGGTTTCCGAGTGGTTTTGTAACTCAAGGTCAAGAGCTTTTTGGGCCGAATTTCAACGCGTTCCTCGAAACTTCGTAGACTTAAAAAGTGCCGTTTGAAATTCATGGAGGAAGAAGAAAGGTTGAGATTCACCTGGAAGAAGATTTGGGGGAGGATGAGGTAAATACGATATTGTAAAATATTGGATCTTGGAAATGTCTCAATAAATTGATACAAAAATTGAATGAATGTTTATTGGGAGAAACCAAAAATGGAGGACGGGAATTGTTGAGATTTGAAGGAGAGTTCAAGTTTGCGGTCGCAATTGTTGTCATGGCGGTTTCCGAGTGGTTTTGTAACTCAAGGTCAAGAGCTTTTTGGGCCGAATTTCAACACGTTCCTCGAAACTTCGTCGACTTAAAAGGCGGCGTTTGAATTTCATGGAGGAAGAAAAAAGGTTGAGATTCAACTGGAGGAAGATTTGGGGGAGGATGAGGTAAATACGACATTGTAAAATATTGGATTATGGAACTGTCACAATAAATGGAGCTCTTGCAAGGTTTTGCTGTAGGCAAATGGAGAATCAATTCCAATGTAAAATGCTGCGAAAATAAAGATGAGACCATTAAAAACGTGTAGAACTCGATCCTCGCAGAGAGAACTCAACTTGAAATTTCGGGTGACCACCCTTGCACGTATGCACCAACCTCGGATTCGGACCCCCAAACAAAAGAACATAACCTACGAATTTGAACAATGAGATTAATGCATTTGCTTTCAAAAAGTAAATTTGAAGGAATTAAAGGTCCATTTATACACATTTTGTCACTAGGAGCACGGTAGCACGGTGATAACTACAGACAAGTTCTACGTTGCGTAGTAAACGAGGAAGACGGCACTTAATTTCATGTCCTGATTTTTTGTTTGGGGTCCGAATCGAGGTTGATTGGTGCAAACATGCAAGGGTGATCACTCTAAATTTCAAGTACAATTTTCTCTGCAAAGAGTGAGTTTTTCACTTTTCAATGGTCTCATCGTTATTTTCGCAGAATTTTACATTGGAATTGATACTCCATTTGCCTACAGCAAAACTTCGCAAGAGCTCCATTGATACAAAAATACGAACGTTTATTGGGGGAAACCAAAAATGGAGGACGGAAATTGTTGAGATTTGAAGGAGAGTTCAAGTTTGCGTTCGCAATTGTTGTCAAGGCGGTTTCGGAGTAGTTTTGTAACTCAAGGTCAAGAGGTCTTAGGGCTAAATTTTTACACATTCCTCGACTTTTCCTCGAAACTCCTTCGCGACTTCAAAATGCCGTTTGAAATTAATGGAGGATGAAATGAAAATGAAGATCGATAGGAGGAAAATTTTTTGGAGAATGAGGTAAATGATGGGGAATTGTGAAATATAAATTGATGGAAATGGAATGAATATCTGTTCAGGACCTCTAATATTGAGGATGGAAGTTGTTGGGACTTGAAGAGGATCTCATAGATAGTCCAGACCGACCTTGAGCTTTCCTCTAAATCCTAACCTGAGGGCCGATCATTTACTTCATCGTTAAACCGATCGATAAGACTGTCTATGAGTGATGCTATTGGTCGAAAATTGTAAAACTTGGCTGTTGCTATGGTAACCATCGTTATAGTGTCCGTTTTTTAAAGGTTACTCATGAGTAGCCTTTATAAAACGAGGTTAACGATGAAGTAAATGATCGGCCCTCTGTTCTATCCTCAATTTTTAACTCCCTCGATATCCATTCCTTTTTTGATCAATTTAACCTTTTCTCGTTGTATTCCATCAGCTCCATTAACAAATATTTCACAATTTCTTATGTACGTCATTCTCCCCCAAATCTTTTTATTAAATTAACTGGAAGAAGATTTGGGATGGGCAAATGGAGAACCGTTATAGCCGGGCAGGGCTGCCGTTTTGCGTAGAATCAATGCTATTTTTCTAGTCACCGATGATTCCACCGGTTGAGAAAAGATTACACAGTTCAGTTCAGTGTATGACTGTAATGCACGAAAATACTCTGATCTGTAATATTTTCTTAATCGGTGGAAACTCCATTGATTAATTAAAATATCCGCAAGTTTTTTTAAAGTCATCGACGACTCCACCGGTTGAGAAAAGATTACAGATGCGAGTATTTCAGTTTATCATAGTCATGCACTGAGCTGAACTGTGTAATCTTTTCTCAACCGGTGAAATCATCGGTGAATTGAAAAATAGCATTGATTCTACGCAAAACGGCAGCCCTGTAGCCGGGGTACGCCAATCAATCATTCTGATCGAGAATCAAGATCGTTCCGATAAATTACACCGGTGAATAAGAAATGAAATCGGAGAATAAAAGAATTCCTTGGCTCTCCGCAGAATTCTAGACCCCTCCCCCATGTATTTCAAGTTTTGAATAGACTTGACAACCACGCGATTTGCTTCCACCAATAACCATTTTTCATTGAGATCCATCAGGCTATTTTGAGAATCCCCCAATTTCAGAGATCGGGCTTCAAGCCAGCTCTGAAAAGTCGTCTCTCATTGGGGGTCACCTCTTGATTCTTGACTTCGGAGTCACAGTATTATTTCATTGGAATCTCCCATCATTACTGCCCTAGGGCAGCATTTCGCTCGCGCAAATAAGCGTTTTTGAGTTTAGGAGTGGATTTCAGAAATTTTTAGCGCTGTCTACGGTATTTTTGGTGGTTTTTACACCAGAATCGATGATAAAATTGCTTACATCAGAAGTGCCACTGAAAAAAATCAATTGTTAAAGCAACAATTCAAAATTTGCTAATTTAACAAAAATTAAAAGTTGCCAAATCAACCAGGTTTTTCTGTTAAGTTAACAATTTATTTGCTGAGTTTATAAAAATATTTGTTAAATCAACCACATAATGGTGTTCTTTTAACAAAATAGACATTGTTAATTTAGCAATTTTAAATAGTTAAAAACACACAGAACTTAACTCAATTAGTTGTTCTAACAATTCAGCTGTTATATCAGCAAATTAAATTGCTGATTTTACTTACTAATTTGATATTCCAGCATAAAAATTGTTATTTTTACTATTTGATTTGCTGGTTGGGCAAATTAGTTGTTAAGCTAACAAAATGAATTGCTGATTTAGCATTTGAGTTGTTAATTTAACAAAATTATAGGTTAATTTAGCAAATCACTTCGTTCTATAGTTTTTTAACTATTTATTTTTTTCAGTGTGTGCTGTTGTACACTTTTGCCCCTTTAAAATATTGGACTATCAACCTGAGGACATACATTTTTTGATGTTGGTGTATATCGGACTTTAAAACTTGGACTTACATTTTATGACTGGACTTATAAACATTGGACTTATCGTTTGGACACCATTTCTCCACATTCAGAATAAGATCCGATGATTCGTCGATTCGTTTGTATAGAACATTTGGCAACACCGATACACTCATACTTTACAAACGCTAGCTACGGTTGTACAAATCTCGTTATTTTCGAACGGTTTTAAAAGCTCGCGTCGCATCGTGGAGATTGCGTCTGCGGGACCCTCCCACGCTGCCAAATCTAACCCCCGAGACCCGTCCGTCCGCCGGTTATTTCCGATTATTAATTAGTATCGCTAACCTGGTAACCTTTTAATTATGCTTTCTGTAAGGATGGCAACCTCTTTGCTCTCTCTGACAAGACTACGCTTACACGAGAGCTTGTAGACTGTGGAGTGTTCCTGTCGTCGTGACCTTTCAACTTATCAGAGGTTAGTGGTGCCCACGTAGGCGTAGGTCCCGAGTCCGTCTGTCGAGTGCTTTAATGAAATGAATGGAAAACCTGGAGAGGCGAGCTTTTGAGTGCGTTTTCGAATGAGTGTGAGGTTTTTATCCCAGAGACAAAATCATACACGAAGATCTCAGTCTACAAGATTTATGAGTGCATTCTCCAGTGGCGAAGCATGCGATCTGGCAACGTTGCACTTGGACCATTTAAACCCATAAAAACTATCGAATCAGTGATGACAATCGAATTCGACATTTTTTATTCGTTCAAATGTAGAGGCAAGCTTTTGAGTGCGTTTTCGAATGAGTGTGAGGTTTTTTATCCCAGTGACCAAATCATACACGAAGATCTCAGTCTACAAGATTTATGAGTGCATTCTCCAGTGGCGAAGAGTGCAATCAGGCAACGTTGCACTTGGACCATTTAAACCCATAAAAACTATCGAATCAGTGATGACAATCGAATTCGACATTTTTTATTCGTTCAAATGTAGAGGCGAGCTTTTGAGTGCGTTTTCGAATGAGTGTGAGGTTTTTTATCCCAGTGACCAAATCATACACGAAGATCTCAGTCTACAAAATTTACGAGTGCATTCTCCAGTGCCGAAGCATGCGATCTGGCAACGTTGCACTTGTACCATTTAAACCCATAAAAACTATCGAAATAAAAGGAATCGGCAATGACTATCGAATTCGACCTTTTGTATGCGTTCAAATGTAAAAAATCCTACGTTGCCAGATAGCACGCCTCGCCACTGGCATTCTCTTTTTTTTAGTCCTTAATAGACGGTTTTAGTGCGAAGTCAACGGTTAGCCAATAATCACAACAGACAATATGAAGAAACCGACACATGCCATAAAGAAGCCACATTTTCACCCCTGGATAGTTTTTTTGGAGTTCTGTGTCCGAATAGATATTCTATCAAACACTTGCACTTTCGTTTAAAACCAATTTCTCCTGAATTAATTCAATTTTTGATTTAAAGTAAAAAAAAAAAAAAAAAAAAAAAAAAAAAAAAAAAAAAAAAAAAATAATTGGCAAACAAGCTGGAATCAGATCGCTCATGCTGTGACACTTTGGGATAGGACTTCATAATATTTATCAGCTTCTCTATTGCTAAAGCTCGTTGATGATAACAAAAATAAGATTTCAAATATTTTATTTTTCCTCTCATCCAGGCCGAAAGTTCATGTAGGAAGTTATTATACCATTAAAGTTACAAATCTCGCTGTGTTTATATACATTCGACATCATTATTTCCAGTTCTCATGAACAAGAACATCATTCCTTTTGTACTACTTTCAAGTTTCAAGTCCTGCACCAGCGAACGGACGCATCGGGCGCTATGCGGTCTTCAATGCACAGCACTAGCGCAACCAGGATATCTTCCACCTCTCTCATTTCCCATTTGAATGTATGAGTAGGAAAAGGACAGAAAGAGGGGGTTTTATCCCCTTGTCCATCCTTGTCTAACATCCGTTTCTTAATGGAGAAAAGAGAGAGATGAAGAAAGTATTATACCCTCAGCTCAGAAACCGCCAGTTTCCTTTTACCGCCCGCGGCCTTCATTTTATCCTCACTCGGGTATCAACGTATCATATTTCACGGAGCGAACAAGGTAATTTTCTGTCAGAAATTTATGAAGAGTTTTTTTTTTTTTTTTTTTTTTTTTTTTTGCGTAAATCATGTTTAATCGTCGAAATTAAGTGCTAAACTTTAGGATTCCTACTCCTTATATGCTCCACCTCTGACCCTCCCTCCCCCCAATGTATTTATTTATAGAACAAAAAGTATACGTTCGGAAGAAATTAAGATTGAGAGGTTGGATAAAAATAACCGAGACGCGACGTTGGCAGAGGATATAGGTTGATTATTATTATTTTTAGTCCGGATGCTTCAATATTTTTTGACTCGTTTGTCCATGACAGCATGACACCTTAATAACGAACGAGTTGGAAAGATACCACTTCTTTAGACTCACGCTTTATGTGTTTGTGAAAGGCTTTAAAACTCTACCGTTATTCTGGCACCGCTCTGCATGGCGGAAGTCGTTTATAAACTGCATATACTGCAGTTTACACTGTGAATACTCAATAAAAACCTTTCATAGATATTATAATCTTCAAGAATTTAGATATCATTTTTGAACTGCGCAATGGATCTGTTGCTTACTTTTGCCTTAGCAATGTAGAACCTTGATTTTTACGTAAAATTTGGCGAAAATAATGATGCGCACATTAAAAATTCACGTTCAAAAACCACTCGTGAACTCACGGATTTACTTCAATTTGAAACAGCCCGCGCTGCACTAGACACTATTTGCACGGGCACACTAGAGTCCCTATATGCTATGAGAGTTGCGCCACGTCTCTCAAAATGAAGAAGAAGAAGCGGATCAATGGAGCCCTCAAGAGGCAAATTGCAAATGGCGGATGGCCATTTGCATCTGCGCTGTTGCCGCTATTTCGCTATGTCTTACAGGTTAGATTCAGATTCTCGAAAATAACGGTCGTTATTGAAAGAGATAATGTTCTCCGGAATAACGTTCAAGCAGAGGAAAAAATAACAATAATTACTGCGGTCACTGTTACTTCAAATATATGAAATGAAAACTAGTGCGCGAAAAGTAAACAAACCCTCCACCATTTTCATTTGCCTCTTGAAGCTTTCTTAACAGCCTAAATCTGAGAGCCAATCAGAATGGATTCGACCTTGGCGCAACTCTCATAGTATATATAGCGACTCTAGGGCATTCTACCGCATGTACGGAACCACCGTGTATATGAAAATGACATCGCGTAACCACAAAATGATAGAAAAAAAATGTCTTACATGAAATATTGGCTGCATTTGCTCTCTAGTCTTTTCTGGCTTATCAAAGAATACAAAATAATACAAGAAATGTACGCATCAAAACAAAACATTCAAACGTTTCTCAGTTCTGTTGACGTTTACATAAATGCGATGGTTCCGTCTATGTAGTTGTTCGTCGGTGATATGATTGTTACAGCTCACAGGTGGATCAAGGACTTTATCCTGTTTTAGAAAAGGACAGAACATTGGCAGTCACGTGATCATCGCCCCCTCTTTTCTATTCTTTTCTAACATATTCGTTCTTATGGGAAAAGAGAAAGACGGACAAGTTCTTGATGGATCCGCTAGTGTTAAAATTTCATTCCCATTTTAATTAGAGTAGACTATACGGCTATGCAGCCGTCGCTCTATGGTTTTAAATCGTAAGAAAGTGGCCAAAAATTGAAAATTAAATTTCTCATCTATTTATCAGTGGCGGCTCGTGCCATCTGGCAACAATGTCATCCCTCCATTTGATTGTGTGTAAAACAATCGATTCGAAAGTGAAGCTGCGCTTCACCACCAATCGATTATTGAACATAAATTCAAATAGAGCGAAGGCATTGTTGCCAGATGGCACGAGCCACCACTGCTATTTATCATTAGTAAACTTTTAAGACCAATTTTAATCACAGAAAACACTTCAAGCAAATAATTTAAACATAGGAAACACCAGGAATCTATCTCTCTTCTCCCATTAGAACGTGTGTGTTAGAAAAGGACAGATTATTGATTAGGGGCAGTCACGTGATATTTGCCCCCTCTTCTGTCCTTTTCTAACGCATGCATGTTAAAGGGCAAAGAGAGAGAAGGACAATAGCCTGGGTCCGCTAGTGATAGGAAATGTCTCTGGAAAGTTTTAAATTACGCTTTATAAATCGAAAACTATGATTTTTGATGACTTTTTTCCACTGAATTTCGGCCACTTCTTTTCAATCTCGGACCACAGTGCGTCGTATACTCTCTCGTGCATACTCCTTATGACGTCCTATTTCCTATAGCATATATAGCAATTGACTGCTTTGTGGCTGCGCGCGCGGTTCAAAAGAAATTAAAGAAGAAAAAAAGAAAAAAGTGCACTTTTTTTTTTTTTTTTTTTCTCCTATCCGTCCATTTTCCGGCTGCCCTAAAAAGACTTCAGCTCTTGCACCTGCAACGCAACTTGAAATACGCTCTCCCGTATAAATCTACCCAATACTTAAATCCGGATCTCTTCTGAAGAGCAGGACTGATGTTTAATAAGATCTTCTTCTGGTGATCGCCGCAATTGTAGGTCTGTGTTCTCTCAGCTGGTTCTTCTTCTCTCTTCAAATCCTCTTCCTTTTTTCCTATGGTGTATAAAAAGAGCGCTTAAAACCGCAAACAAGCCCCATCATGCATCAGCCGTTCGTTTGGTCTTGTTGAGTGTTGAGCTATTGGAGGCTGTGTGCTATTTAACTGCACCTTATCAAACATTGACCGTTGATTAGCAGCACGTACGTATACCTACATCAACACCGATATAAACTGAACTGTGAGAGGTGTATCTCTGTTTACTACACACATCAGTTGAACTAGTTACTCATGCGTTTCGTTACTTACAACAGTTGTTTGCGTAGAGGGAGTACTCCAGCGCAAACCGTACCAATTATACTTGCCCAACAGAGAATGTGAGTTAGAGTTGAAGGACTCAATCGAGATGCAAACATGTAAATATCGAATAAAACTTGATATTTTTACAACTATTGAATGCTGATATTTTTAACTTTATGTTCTTTTCTTTTTGTTTTTTTGTTTTTTTTTTTTTTTTATATAATATTTATTAAATATGGTAACCTACCACATTACAAATTAATCCATTTTCTTATCAAGAATAGAAGAATATCAAGAATATCTATAATATATATAATATAAGAATATCAAGAATAGAATTTTCTTATCAGATCAATTCTTATTATAGAGCGTTTCGGGCAGGGCTTTTGAACCCTCGCTGGTATGTCGACTATCGACTATCGAGGGATCTGGGACAGATTTTTGACTATAATAAATTATCTGAATTTAACAACTACTCACATATTTCACTGAAAAAAAAAGAGTGCCGGACTTAACTATTTATTAGTTAAAAGTGTGGACACCTCTTAAAAACTGTTAGCTTGACAATTTAAAATAGTTAAACTACACCTACGTGTCGCGTTAATTCAAGCATTTTTAACTACTTTAAATTGTCAAACTAACAGTTCTTAAGTGGTGTCCATACTTTTAACTTATCAGGCACTGATTTACAATTACGCAAAATACGCAACTGCGTAGGGCCTCAGACCTGTACCTCATCAACCTTTACGATGCAGAAAAGTATCAGCTTTATCTCCTTGAAAGTAATAAAAAAAAATCCTTCATTTCTGTGAAACGAAGAAAAATATTCGTAAAATCCAATATTGACTTCTGTATGTTTGGTGCAAGTGATGCACTAAGAATATGCTTAAGATACCGCCTGAAAGACTGCGAATTCCCAAATTATTCCGAGGAACGATCCCCAGACTTCCGATAGTGCGTCTACACACAGAGGGAAACATCTACTAAAAATCCCAAGTTTACGCCACTGGATTGCGAGATTTAGTGAAAATACAGGAGAGACAGGTGCCGCTTTAGCTGAACTAAGGCTTAAAAACTGAATGTTCAATGATTGTTCGTTTCATAGGGCTCTCAAAACGTCCACTCCCCTCGTTCGGGGGCCCGCCAAATTAATGTTAAATGATTAAACAGACTTACGAGCAGACCTGTCATTTTAGTGGGATTTTAATGGCTGACAAGGCGCAGGCGCAGGGCTCTCTAAACGTCCCCTCTGCTCTTCCGGGGCCCCGCCAATGTAATTTTAAAAGGTGAAAACAAACTTACGAGTAGACCTGTCTTTTTAGGGGGTTTTAATCGCTGACAAGGCGCAGGGCTCTCAAAACGTCCCCTCTGCTCTTCCGGGGCACCGCCAATGTAATTTTAAATGATAAAACAGACTTACGAGCAGCCCTGTCATTTTGGTGGGATTTTAATCGCTGACAAGGCGCAGGGGTCTCAAAACGTCCCCTCTGCTCTTCCGGGGCACCGCCAATGTAATTTTAAATGGGAAAACAGACTTACGAGCAGACCTGTCTTTTTGGTGGGCTTTTAATCGCTGATAAGGCGCAGGGCTCTCAAAACGTCCCCTCTGCTCTTCCGGGGCACCGCAAATGTAAGTTTCAATGAGAAAACAGACTTACGAGCAGACCTGTCATTTTGGAGGGATTTTAAGCGCTAGAAAGGCAGAGGGCTCTCAAAATGTCCTCTCTGCTCTTCCGGAGCACCGTCAATGTAATTTTAAATGGGAAAACAGGATTGCGAGCAGACCTGTCATTTTGGTGGGCTTTTATTCGACGGCAAGGTGGAGGGTTCTCAAAACGTCCCATCTCCTCTTCCGAGGCACCGCCAATGTAATTTTAAATGGGAAAACAGACTTACGACCAGACCTCTCTTTTTGGTGGGCTTTTATTCGACAGCAAGGTGGAGGGTTCTCAAAACGTCCCATCTGCTCTTCCGAGGCACCGCCAATCTAATTTTAAATGGGAAAACAGACTTACGAGCAGACCTGTCATTTTGGTGGGATTTCAATCGCTGACAAGGCGTAGGGCTCTCAAAACGTCCCCTCTGTTCTTCCGGGGCACCGCCAATGTAATTTTAAATGGGAAAACAGACTTACGAGCAGACCTGTCATTTTGGTGGGATTTTAATCGCTGAAAAGGCGTAGGGCTCTCAAAACGTTCCCTCTGCCCTTCCGGGGCACCGCCAATCTAATTTTAAATGGGAAAACAGACTTACGAGCCGACCTGTCATTTTGGTGGGATTTCAATCGCTGACAAGGCGTAGGGCTCTCAAAACGTCCCCTCTGTTCTTCCGGGGCACCGCCAATGTAATTTTAAATGGGAAAACAGACTTACGAGCAGACCTGTCATTTTGGTGGGATTTTAATCGCTGAAAAGGCGTAGGGCTCTCAAAACGTCCCCTCTGCCCTTCCGGGGCACCGCCAATCTAATTTTAAATGGGAAAATAGACTTACGAGCAGGACCTGTCATTTTGGAGGGATTTTAAGCGCTGGAAAGGCAGAGAGCTCTCAAAATGTCCTCTCTGCTCCTCCGGGGTCCCGCCAATGTAATTTTAAAAGGGGGAAACAGACTTACGAGTAGACCTGTCTTTTTGGGGAGCTTTTAATCGCTGGAAAGGTGCAGGCCTCCTATTCCCCGTCTTTCTAGTTAGGGGAAAATCTTTCAGACACCCCATCCTGCAGCTTGGGGACCTCAAATTCAAGGTTGCGTAGGACCTCAAGAGATGTAAATCCGTCCTTGTTACTTATTAATAGTTAAATTCAGCACCTTTTTTTTCGGAGTTTTTTTTGGAAAATTGAAATGATAGTGTTAAGTAAACGCACTTAATACATGCTCTATGACTACGGTGTACGCTAAATACTTTATGTAAAAAATTAGTTGAGAAATCGGAGCGAAAACGTCGAAAGCTTCTTTCGACGTTTTCGTTCCAATTTTGCGCTTCGACCAGTTTTGCGTAACACTAAAATCTTTTATGTTCAAATCAAAAAAAAAGTTATACGTATGTATACGGAAGTTTTTGATTTTGTGACTTTCTTGTCCTTTTTCTGCCTTCCTTCTCCTATTTCCAAATTTTATTTCATAATTTTCTACGAATTTTCTTCTTCTTCAGCCTCGAACTCTTTCTTTAGAACTACTCTTTGTTCACAATCGGCAAGCTTAGCTTTAACCTTGCGATGAAAATTCGTGTGTTTTACAACCTTTTGAAGCTGATATGTTTGAACTTAACGCAGTGAATGAGTAGAGAAAATGGAATCAAAACGTGGGAGTAAGCGACCAATTTTGGATAACGCTATAAAACCGTTTATGTTCAAAGCAAAAGAAAAGTTACGTACCAAAGTTTTCCATTTTGTGACTTTTCTGTGCTTTTATTTCCTTATTTCCCCTATACTTTAATGTGATTTTATCATTTTCTACGAATTTTCTTCTTCTCAAGCCTCGAGAACTGTTTGCTTCAGAATTACTCTTTGTTTACAACCAGCAACCTTAACTTTACCATTGCTCCAAGAATGAAGCTTATACTCTCCACAAATACTTCCAGATGCAATCTCTTTTGCGGAAGTGGAGTCTCTCTGTGATTTGTATCACATTCAAGAAAAACTTCGACCTGCCGCCTTACACTTCACAATCAGTCTTTGCAAGATACGCATACTTGTATACTTACTTGTAGGAGCATTGGTCTGATTCTCATTGACCGTCTCTCGTAGACGTTAGCGTTGCCAAATAGAACAGATTACTCAGAGGAATATTTAGTGTAATGCCGTATAGTTACAATATGGCAATGTTAAATTTTGTACGTTTGTAAACCCGTGAAAAATATCGAACTTCCAGGTGTATACTATCAACCTCAAAAGAAAGTCCCCCCCCCCCAGCAAAATATTTTTTCTAGGATTTTTCAAATGCAATTGGAAACTGTGAAGGTCTTTTTTAAGGGTACTAAAAAATAATTTCCCTACACTACAAGCCTTAATATACGGAAAGGTCAAAGATGGTTCAAAATTGGCTGAAAACTCAACAAAGAAACTTTGAATGGAGAAACACTTTCTTGTGGCAACGAATGCACCATTTATTGAATCTAAGAGGCCATTTTGGAACTTTTTTATGCTCCGAAGTGTTATCTCAAAATGATTATGCATTAAAAAGTTCAAAGGGAAAACGCTTTGTCACGTCACAAAAATCCATTTTTGTTTTTAAGCTACGAAACGGGAGGAAATGGCGTTAAAGACTATTCCTTCTTTAAAAAAAATAATGTTAGTGGCGTCGCGTGCGATCTGGCAACGCTGAATTTCGTTCATTTAAATGCATGAAAAATGTCGAACTATTATGGAGGTGCACATCAGTGCACTTCGATCCTCGAATCGATTATTTGCACTATTTAAATGAACAATATCCAGCGCTCCCAGATTGCACTCGACGCCATTGATTAATGATTTCCATCCTCCAAAATTGATGGTCTTGCGCTTCTGTAGGTGTACTATGGCTTTCAAAAGAAAGTATCCTGGTATAAATGTTCACTCTTCCCATAATGGCGAAGCGTGCGATTTGGCAACGTCGCAAATCGTCCATTTAAACCCGTGAAAAAGATCGAACTATTGGGTGTTCGGTGAACACCTTCGCATTCGACCTTTTTCATGTGTTTAAATGGACATAATACAACGTTGCCAAATTGTACGCTACGCTTCTGATTCTTCCATTCTTCTACCAGTTTTAATTTTGTTTGCAGTTTTCAGGTATTCCAGAGTCTAACAGCAATGCTACAAGAAAGTATGGCTTAAAAAAATCTAAAATTCTTTGGAAAATAATAGACAACGTAATCAAAGACCATTTCGATGAGAGGACTTAATTTGGAAGGTCATAGTACTTTTTTATCCCGTCAGGTGACCATAAAACTTTAATTTTGATTTTTGTGACATTAATTTATCGTTTTCCCCATGAACTAAATTCTTATAGAATCGACCCTCGACCTCACACTGAAAAAATTGCTGGTAGAATTCACCGTATGCATCGTTGATTTTGGAGTCAGCTATCAAGTATGGCCAATCTCACTAAATGATGGTAAAATGTACCTACAAGTTAACTTAATTATGTTGCATAATGTATGTTGCATTTACCATCTGCTTGATAGCTGACTCCAAAATCAGCGCAGATGGTAGATTCTACCAGTCTTTTTGTTCCTTGGCACTGCAGGTACGTTTGTAAACAAGAATGATGGAAACCTTTAGCGTTGGTCAGTCTCTAAAGTTTGGAGATACAAGAAAGCCAAAAAAGAATAACAAAACATTAAAAAATAATATAAGTATGTGTAAAAACACGGGGGGGGGGGGGGAATTCAGCTCAGGCAGGTGCAACAGAAATGAATGAGCGAGGACAGAGTTTCGACAGCGTTTAATGTTTTTTTATTCTTTTTCTGCTTTCTTGTATCTCCAAACTTTAGAGTCTGACTAACTCTAAAGGTTCCTATCAGTTTTTAAATGTTTGGCCATGAGTTGTGTTTTGTTACGTTTGTAAACAAAGTTGTAATAAATTTTGTAACAGAGCCATATTTTACTTTTTGCACTGGTTTTAGGTACACGGAAAAAAGAATGGTGTAATTTACCATTCGCATACCTGATTTTGGCCCCTGCCAGAGTTAAGATAAACTTCACCAGAATTATCGTAAATTTGACCAGGTATCAAGTGAAATTGACCTGATACCTGGTCAAATGTTCCATAACTCTGGTCAAGTTTATCTCAACTCTGGCAGGGGCCAAAATCAGCTATGCAAAAGGTAAACTATACGCCAATCTTTTTTTTTGTGTAATGGATAAATTGCAACGTTGCCAGGTTACACGCTCTTTCTACGAAGAATATCCATATAAAAGAGGAAAGCGTTCGATCAGACAACGCTGCTCGCGAAAGTGATTGCAAGTCTAACAATCCAGATGACCGCGCGCGGTAGAGTCAAGGCAGGCGGCATGTACTCTAATGGCATATTTTCAGATATTTCTCAGTGTGAAGAGTATATGCAAGAGATCAGAAGAATTAGAGGAATTTTCATACCATTGTTAAGCGGGGGGAAAAATGCAAGCGCACGGTGATTGAGAGCCGACGAGGGGTGTTGGCTGGGGGGGGGGGGAGGAGATCGTAGCTGCCAGATGTTGTTCTCGTTAGAGTGAAACTACATGTACAGGAAGGCTTGACAATTTTTCTCAATTTTCTCCTCCTTTTCTTCTTCGTAAGTCAACAGGTTTTCTTTTACCCTTTCGCTCATTTTGAAAATCTTATGTAAGCGTGTCATATTAGTTAAAGAGTCCTTTGGAAAAACCACGTATAAACCAGAGGGTGTGCTAGTTCTGTAAAATTATAATATTTCGAAGTGTTATTGTGTGTGTTTCTGATGATAGTATCCGCCAGATGTTGTTCTCGTAGAGTGAAACTACAGTAGAGGACGGATTGACAATTTTTCTCAATTTTCTTCTCATTTTCTTCTTCGTAAAAGTCAACAGGTTCTCTTTTACCCTTCAGCTCATTATGAAAATCTTAAGCAAGCGTGTCATATTAGTTAACGAGTCTTTTGGAAAAACCTGGTATAAACCAGAGGGTGTGCTAGTTCGGTAAAATTACCATTTCAGCGACGTTTTATTGTGCGTGTTTCTGATGTTAGTGTTCTTTCTTACCTGACAATGCTAATTGTAGAAACCAAAGTATTCCACAAAACTGAATTTTATTTGAGGAACAAAAAAAACTGTTTTTAAAGCCAAATAGGTTGTTTCAAAATTTTTAAAACATATTTTTGTTTATTTTGTAATATCACCAAACTAGAAACGATATTTTTTGACTATTTTTTGAAAACAACTCACTTGGGTTTAAAACAGTTTGTCTGTTCCTCCTTTAAAATTAATGTCTGTCTACTACTTTGGTTTCTGCAATGCCACTCTTGTAAACTTTTGCTACATGTGATTGAAGAGTTGATTCTTGCATAAACACCAATAAAATTGACGATAAGTACACTAAAAAAATACCAAAATTCACTCTCAAAATCGGGCTGAATGGCGGAGCAACGCTCTGTTCTATGCCCTGAGATTGAAAAAAAAAAATGACCAAAAATCAGTGAAAACAAAGTCATGAAAATCCATCGTTTTTTACCTTTTCCGGTTAATTTAAAACCGTCCAGTTACATTTTTAAGTCTGAATTATTTGTTGAAAGTGTTTTTCTGATTAAAATTGGACCTGAAAGATTTATGAACGATAAATTGATGAGAAAATTAAATCTCCAATTCAGTTCGTCGCGTGCAATTTGGCAACAATGTATTCTATCCATTTAAACTCATGTCAAATATCGAATTCAGGGGGTGCACAGTGCACAAGGAAAATTCGATATATTACATTAGTTTAAATGGAGCAGTTGCATTGTTGCCAGACGGCACGCGACGCCACTGCTCCAATTTTTGGCCACTCAAGACACTTTTCACTATTCATGACTCATTCTCTTGACAATCTTAGACCATAGTGCGCAGGTATCATGGGAGATTTCTATCTAATTTGAGACGTATCTCTGTGTTTCCGAAGAAAAAGTGGCAAATTAGACATGAATCTCCCTTGATATCTGCGTTATTGCTCCGCCAATACGATCTTGCCATTAGCATTACATCTGTTAATTGAGTTTATTATACTGTTTTGTGTAATTTTCGCTGGTGTTCACACCAGATTTTGACCATTCATTTGCTTGACGCAAAAGTTTGCAAGAGCCCCATTGAAGCCTCTTGACCATCAGTGGCGTAGCGTGCAATTCGGCAACGTTGCATGGAGCCTTTTAAACCCTTATAACAGGTCGAATGCGAAGGTGCGGTTCACCGAACACTCAAGAGTTCGATCATTTTCGTGGGTGTAAATGGACGCATTGCAACGTTGCCAAATTGCACGCTCTGCCACTGATGACCATTCGTCAGATAAAAATAACGACCCGTTTAACTCATCAGAGTCATCAGAAACACACGAAATACAACACTTTAAACGAACACACAAGTATATGTTTTAAATTAGCTAAGAATCTCCCATGATACCAGCGTAGCTCCGCCATTTTTGAAAACGAGCATACCCTCTGTTTTTTAATCATGGTTTTTCTATAAATTTTTCGCGCCATTTTATACTGCAATCTCGGCTAAAAGCATTGAAGCGAAAGTTTACAGCGGAGACCCATTCAAATCGAGCTTGATTCTAACGAGCCTGCCTTCTGGAATGTTCTCCTCACCTATAACTATATATTTCGTGTTAACATAACTCGCTATGAGAAGTTATATCATTAGCATATTACAAGAACTGCCTGAAACTAAATCTTGTAACTCTCGATTATTAAACGAAGATAATCATTAATCAGGAGGGGTATGGTAGATACGAAGGCAGGTATTATAGACTTTTTTATAGTTATTTACGTTTCTGAATCATCGACCCGACCTATGATTGGACAGTCCAAATCACATACTCATCAAACTTACATATGAATGGTCGATTTGAATCTCCCGCTCTTTAAACTCGCGCCTGATTGGTCCGTTTGAATAACCCAGTCTCCGGTAATGACGGTGTTTATCGGGGGAAAAATCGAAAGCTTGGCAATGGTGTTTTGAGGACAATGTCTCGCGTGGACTCAAGACAAACACTTTGCGCACGCACATTTACGCACACACATTCACTGACGACATCGCGTTTCTTCAAACGATGTGAAGGAAGAGGGTGAGAAAGAGCTATAGAGGTAAGTTTAATCAAGTATAGAGTGTCGCATTTTCTGTTGTTTTCCCCAACTCGGTGTTAGGGAAGTGGCAGGTGGCCATAGACCATCAACAGTGGCGAAGCGTGAAATTTAGCAACACTGTATTTTCTCTCCATTTAAATTCACCAAAAAAGTCGAACACTCCAGTCATCGGCGATGACCAGGCATTTCGACCTTTCTAATGTGTTTAAGTGGGGGAAAAGGAACGTTGTCAAATCAACGAGCTATAGCGATAGAGAGGATTTGTGTGGGGTTTGATATTGAAACTTCACAAAGGTAGTCATGATGGACATTTCTTACGGACGTTCTTCACACAGGCTCGGTTTGTTTGCCTCATATATTTTAACCCTCAAATTTTTGTAAAAAAAAAAAAAAAAAAAAAAAAAAAAAAAAAAAAAAAAAAATTGTGACAAATATACATTTGAAATTGGTGTTAAACGAAAGTGCAAGCGTTTTAGAGTGGCTATCTTGACACCAGAATCGATATGACTTGTTGCCTCTGGAAGGATTTGCACCATAAATAAACTGACACATAATGGAAACAAGCTAAAGGACAGTTGTATTAAAATTCAGTGTCTAGATAGCCACTCCTAAACATTTGCACTTTCGTTTAAAACCAATTTCCACCAGATTAACTGCAACTCTTGATTTAAGGTTAAAAAATTTGAGGCAAACAAACCAGATTCAGATCGCCCATGCTGTTACACTTTGAGATAGGACTTATAACATGTATTCGCCTCTCTATCCCTAAAGCTCGTTTGTGTCCTCGCAAAGTTCCGTAAAGTTTGTAATCTTTTCAGACCATCCCCTCCCCTCCCTACCACCAAGACTCACATAGGTTAATGGATCTTGGTTACTGTCTCCTCTGTTTTCTGTGATATTAATATATTCCTCCTGAAGAAGATAGGAATAATGGAACACCCTGGATGCAGCGCGGGGGTCAATGCAAGGAAAATGAATGGGGCGGAAGAAGAAAAAGAAGAGGGGTATGGGAGGGCGGTGGGCGGGGGGGGGGGGTGTATGACGGGCGTCAGTCTTCAAGAGAGTCGAGCAAGAGAGAGCACCACCTGGCTGCTGCTGCGACTCATCTTCCTCGGTCTTCATTCCCCCTGTTCTCGGACAAGAGTGAGTGGTATGATCAGCACGCTGCCGTTTTGCGTACACTGAATGGCATTCTACGATCCATCGATGGATACAACCGGACGAACCAAAGAGGCAACTGATTCGACAATGGGGCTCTTGCAAACTTTTGCTACGGGGGATTGAAGAGTTGCGTCTTGCATAAAAACCTGTAAAAATTACGATGAGTATACTGAAAGATCACGAAATTCACTCTCAGAATCGGGCATAATGGGCGAGAGACGCAGATATCATGGGAGATTCCTATCTAATTTGAGACTTATCTCTGTGTTTCCGTAGAGAAAGTGACATTTAGACAGGAATCTCCCATGATACCTGCGATGAAGCGCCATTGCGATCTTGCCGCTAAAGCAGTTTTGTGAGTTTATTACTCTGTTTTAGACTTTTTCAGTGTGATTTTCGTGATATTTGTCGGTCGTTACATAAGTTTGGACCATTTATTTGCTTATAGGAAAAATTTGCAAGAGCCCCATTTCTATGAAGCCTAATTTTCCCAATGTGACGCAAGGCCTTGCCCTTGCGCACTGTAGCGTTGCGTTCCTTGCGTTTGGATGCGATTTGCATATTTTGTTTACATACTCTTGTTTAAGAACGAAGGGGTCCAGCGGAATTTTACGGATAAAAGAGTTACTTGTGGAGGAAGTTGTTAATTTTAATCATGATACACCTCAATAATGTCTATAATTCTCACGAGAATAACCTTTAAAATTGTAAATAGATGTCGATCAACAAAAGCAGTGAAAGATTACACTGTGAGAAACCCTGTGGCACTGTAATCTTTGCAGTGGACCAAAACACAACAGCGGCCTTCAGAATGTAAACAAATGTGCAAAATCGCATCCAATGGCTGTGCCCTTGGTTTCACTTGTCTTAATTCTCTACAAATAGGGACTCTATTTTTTACAACAGTACAGTTTTACTCTTTTTTTTTTAGTACATATTCATTTTTTTACACCAAAAGTTTTGTACGAGCCCCATCATACTTCTCGATTGAAATATACGTCATAATCGCTTCGGTGAGTCCATCGGGATTCACCGATGGATATTAGAATGCGGTTGAATGTATGTGTTTGTGTATAGGCAAATCGGCAGCACTGGTGGATGTGGATTGTGGGATGCGCATGCGCAAGGATGACGAACAATCAGAAGAAAACAAGGGACGCGAAAAAAAACTCGGATACACGAGAAGCGAGCACACAGGACAGGACAGGACAGGACTCTTGACTGGAAGCTAACAATTACGAGGCTTGCCGTCGGCGGTAATTCGTTTCCGCGGCCCGATTATTCCGCGGTCGAAGCGCCTCGCGCGCGCCACACGGCCACGGCGGGCGGCGCCTATCGATGCAAAAACTTTTCAACAGAACGATGACACCTTTTCTATTGTAAGAGTCACAATGGTTTTTCGTAATAAAAACGATGGGTTCGCTGCGAACTATGTATTTCTATTGCGGGGTTCAACCCTTTCATGCGCGCATTTTGAGGTTTCTGTTTTTTAAGATTTTACTAAGCCTTTCAAAAGAAGACAATTTTCTAAGAACGAAACTCTTCGGAAAACGTCCCTTTAAATTCCATTGAATCTCATGTTAATCCTTTATTGCCCAAGGGCACTTCTTAGTTTCGTCCGATTTTGGACTGCTGTGGGTGATACAGTCGCGGTTTTTTAATGTCAATTGATGTTTGAAGAGTCATGAGATGTCATGCATGAGTGAAAGAGCCTCAGATGCAAAAGATATGAAAACCCTTGAGGGCGATCGACTCCATTCGCCAAGCTGAAGCGATAGAGGGGTCACAAGCGGGGTTTTGGTGACACCACCTTTTGGTTCATTTTGAAGAGGCATGATATGTCATGCATGAGTGAAAGAGCCTCAGATGCAAAAGATATGAAAACCCTTGAGGGCGATCGACTCCATTCGCCAAGCTGAAGCGATAGAGGGGTCACAAGCGGGGTTTTGTTCATTTTTGTTCACCTTTTTGTTCATTTTGAAGAGACATGAGATCTAGTCAAGAATCTAGAATGCCCTTGAATGGCTGATGCCAAATGACATCTAATCAGTGACATCTATTGATGCTTGCCAATCTAATTTAAATCCCCGAAAAATGAAAACTACCCTCTACTGCTGTAGCCAATAGCCATACCAGGAAGTTTCACCCTCGCTTAAATACGATCGTTAAACGACTTAAATATACGTTACACCAATTTAGAATTATGGCCGATTCAGCAATTGAGCAGCGCTACCGTTTTTCGTATAGTCGACTAGTCGTACGCATTCTTCAAAATAGCTCAATGTAAAACTCCCAACTTTCCCGTCAAATTTGGCAACACTGAAACTGGTGCTGGCTCCATAGGAAAGAGCTATTAATATACCAAGTGTGCTCTTTTGATGAAATCCTCACTAAACCGTGATGTTGATTTCTTTGAAAGAGAATACCTGATGTTTCCGTTCCAAAGACCGTCAAGATTTATAATAATGGAGTCCAATGACTCCTTAATTGATTTATTTAATACCGCGGTTGGGGCACCATGGTCCAAAATGGTCTAAAAGTGGCCAAACATGAGAAAGTTAATGTATCGTCAATTTATCATTTATAAACTTTCAAGTTTCAAGACCAATTTCAATCACAGAGAACACTTCAAACAAGTAATTTAAACCTAGAAATGCCAATGCAAACTTTTAATTTTAGCCTAGAAGGTCTAAAACGATGATTTTTGATCAATTTTTTTTATAGATTTTTGGCCCCTTTTTATTCAATTTTAGACCCCTAGTGCGCGGTTATTGCGGAAACGTGAACCCACCGCCCACACTGAGTGCTTTATTTTTTCACTGGAAAACCAGAAACACGCTCCGGCAGCTCATTTTATTGAAAATTATAGATCCTGATTGGTTATTTGAGCTCGCTAAGAGTACCTATATAGGCGAACCTAACTAGATTATAGCTAACCTGGGGGTCTAATTCTATCGCCATTTAAATTTGAAAGGCGGGTTAATATGTGGTTTTACCAGTGCAGTGGTTATATAGTTGTGAATAATCCTCAAGCATCGTTTTCCTTGGTTTCTTAACCAATCAAAGCAAAACCAACATGGGCGGTCCGTGGGTTCAAAGGTCGGGGATCCCGGAGCGGACAGTGGGGACTCGTGCAGATTGGCAACCATGCTTTATTACCATTTAAACCTGTGCTAAATAATCGATTTTTTGGGGGCGCAACTGCACCTCTTGAAGATCGATTGTTTTACACACATTCAAATGGAGAGGGTCTGTTGTTGCCACATTGAACGAACCGCTGCGCTGCGCTGCTGGGAGCGGACTTGAAAACTGATGAATTTTTCTTGCCTCTCACAGGTGGAGGAGACAGAAAATATGAACTTCCGTTTATGAGGCAGATATTTCCACTTAGAGAATTATTTTTTTAGTCCAAGATGTATTTCGTTTGTGTTAAAGAAACTGCACAGTGAACTATCGACTGATGGGTCTGTTGCAAACTTTTACTACAGCGCTATAGAGTGTGCAATCTAATGTAAAATCGCCTGAAAAGTCCAATGATGGCATCAGAAAGCAATGAAATGCAACAATAAACTCACAAAATGCGTTTAATGAAATCCAAGATGGCGGCAAAATATCGAGCAATCTGTATGCATGCACCACGAACATCCAAGGATAGCCAACCTCACAATATCCATCACAACCAATCACAACGTAAATAAACACATAACCTCTACCTGCAGTGAGGTTGTCAAAGTTGGCAATCCTTGGATGATCACGGTGCATACATTCAGATTCCTCGATATTTTGCCGCCATCTTGGATTTCAATAAACGCCTCTTGAGAGTTTAATATTGTATTTCATGACTTTATGATGCCACCAATGGACTTTTCAGGCGATTTTACAATAGAATAATCACTTTTTATCGCTGTAGCAAAAATTTGCAACAGACCCATTCCTTTAACCCAAGGAAAATGTTTGCTGCTATAGGTAAAAGATTCCTGAAACAGTGCGATTCTCCCAGTGGCGGCTCGTGCAATATGGCAACAATGTCATCCCTCCATTTGATTATATGTAAAACAATCGATTCGGAAGTGAAGCAGCGCTTCACCAGCAATCGATTTTTAAATATAATTTCAAATGGAGCGGAGACACTGTTGCCAGATGGCACGAGCCGCCACTGGGTTCTCCTTCATGCAATCAGAATTTTAATTCGCGCAAAGGAAACTGTCCCAAATAAACGTGTTTCCTTGTTTCTGAAGAAATGATTTCTCTCAGTCTCCGTTTACGTCCGCTGAAAATTAACCGAAAACGTCGATAATTTTCGTGTCTTTTTAAAAATGTTGACCAAAATTTTGCAATCGTATGGGACTTTCCTACTGTCACTCACTCATTCCCCCAATATCTTTGAATTTTGTTAAATAATTCTTCGAAATTGTGAGTAGATTTTGGAACTTTCTGGTGCTATGCTCTTAATTCGTAGGATAGAATGTTTCACACTCGTTTAAATCACAGACAAAATATCCTATATTATATTTGTAAGAATGAAGCTAAGTTCCTGGAGAACCGTTGCACCGTTCGGTAGGGGCCTGGTACCGATCGGTAGGGCTCGGCTTCAATGCTTCGGGAAAAATATAAGTTTTTCCGTGCGGGCCCCGCGTCCCGTTTTAAAATGCTAAAAACTTTTCTCCGGAAAAGTTATGCGAGTGCGAAAAGGATGCGAATCAGTTCGTTTTGCAAGGGTGGGAGAGAGAAGCGATATTTTCTCATCCTTTTTTAAATGCATACGTGCGGACGAGCATACGATTTTGTACGCGTGTGAGCGAGAAACGTGCTGCTCTGTCAATTTTTTTTTTTTTTTAAATTTGATCGAGCGATTTGACGTTACCGTGGAGATTGTGATCATATGTTTTTTGCGCGGAAGGACCAACGACCTCTATATAAGACCGGTGAACGAATACGAACCAGCGTAACCCGCAAGAAGGAAAGTTAGGTTAGGAATAGAGGTGCTTGGCCGGATAGGAGCACCTCTGTTTACACGTATTTTTATGAAGATGTTCTCTTCCGTTTTTCGCTTCTAAAACTCCTAATTTTAAACGGAATTTGCTTTTCTTGGTCTTAATAGAAGGAGGATAGCTTGGGCTTTGACCTCCGCCCTACCGGGTCCGGTAACGTTTTTTCGAAAATATATGGAAAATATAAGTCGTTGAAGTGGACACCCGCTAGTATGCTCTGAAGACCTTGCAAATCACGTTCGCCTGTTTACGACGATTCAATCTGTCTACAAATCGGCTTTTAGTCATTTTTTGAGTCTACTCCTTCACTCCCAGTCCTTCTAGTGCTAGATTCTTCAAAATCCGTAAAGTTTTAGTGGCTGAGGAGGTAATTTTTCTATACTGTGTACAGAGGCGGACTGGCCCCCAAATTCGGACCGGGAAACCAACTTTGGACCGGCCCATATGAGGGGTGTCGGGGGACACCCCTTACCTATGGAGAGGGGGTTTGGGGGGGTTGCCCCCCGAGAAAATTTTGGTATTTTCACGGTCAAAAACAACAATTTGAAGCATGTTTGGGCCATCAATTTCATTATTATACAGCCGGGTGTACCAGACCACCCGGATCAGGCATTTTTTTAGAAAACTACTGGACCAAATGGTTTGAAACAAAAAAGTCAAACAGGGAATCAACCCCAACTTTTTCATTTTCGATATTTTCAAAAGCCCCCGACAGCCCCTTGGGGCCCATTTGGAGGGGGGGGGGTTCAAACACATTTTTCAAGTTTTCTAGTATAAGTTTCCAATAATGATATAAAAATTAGTTTAGATTCTTCAAGTAGAGACAATTGCCGACATTTTTGCTCCTATAAACTTTTTCCAAAAACCAAAATTTTTGAGCTATGGGAGCTTTTTGGAAATTTTTGAATAGGCCCTTGTGACCACCCTGTTGTGAAATTCTCACAAATATTGACAGATTCTGAAAGAGTAGACCAAGACCTTTCGATTGATGTGCCTCATGTTACCCCCTTCACTGCGCATTTTTTTTCTTTTTTGACGAAACATGAATTTTTCAATTCATCTAGTCACCCTAATAGTGGGAAAAATAGTAAAAAAAATCATTGTTATTTCTTGATCTATATGCTCAAAAACGTAATTTTCCGCCATTTTTTCCACATGCTGTGACGCATACAAGAAGACGAGATTTTTACATTCTTTTTCAATTAAATGTTGCTTTTCCTTACATAGTATAAAAATCTAAGGAGTAGGTCTCCGAAACCTCAATTTTTTCCCATTTCTCTCAAAACCTTCGATTTTTTCATTTTCTGGCATTTTTGTGTATGCGCCCGGAAGTGCCGTGACTAATTGCTGACGTGGCGACGGGGGGTAAATGAGCCGAGTTGTACGGGAGAGCCAGAGCCTCCCCACTCCTCCACTCCGCCCAGCCCGATAAGCGGGGTGAACCCTTGAATCTACCCCCCATCCCGCAGTCTTCGAACTGGTCACTTCTTTTTTTTCTTGCGTAACTGACCTATCTCCCCTAATCTTTTCTCAATTTTATATAGGGGTAAAAGGCGGCGCGCAGCGCCGAATTGTAGAATGTAGGAGCGAAGCGCCTCCGGGGAACGGGCCGCGGAGCGGCAAGGGGGCGAAGCCCCCTAGTTTTGGTATAAAAGAAGAAAAAAAAAAAAAAAAAAAAAAAAAAAAATGTTGAAAGGAATTTTAAAATGATTACCGAAAGTTAATTGACAGTCATTATAATGAAAAGTCGTTTTTTGATTCAAGTGACAATTTTGCCAATACAATACTGATTTTGACAATACTGATTTTTCATGATTTGATGTGAGATCTCATACGTAGCGCTCTCTGTTTTCGGGACTGCGAACTTTTTTTCAATCCTTTCATATGTGCCGTAAGTGACCCAACGCGCAGCAACGTCAAGTTAAGATTATACTGGTTGCTAATGGGTAATAAAGTAATTCTTCCACAGGAGGAACGCTGCGCGATGAAGGGTTAAGTGAAAAAATAAGGTGTTTTTCGCCAAATCAAAATTTTGGGGCTTAAATAGCAAGAACCATGGAATCGAGCCAATTCTGCCGTTTAAGCCCCAAAATTTTAATTTGGCAAAAACACCTTATTTTTTCAATTAAAGGTTCCATGTGGCAGTGCGGCACATCAATCGAAAGGTCTTGATCTATTCTTTCAGAATCTGTCAATATTTTTGAGAATTTCACAACAGGGTGGTCACAAGGGCCTATTCAAAATATTTCCAAATTTTTCCTGTAGCTCAAATATTGGGGGTTTTTGGAAAGAGTTTATGGGAGAAAAAATGTCGGCAGTCGCCTCTACTTGAAGAATCTAAACTAATTTTTATATCATTATTGGAGACTTTTACTAGAAAACTTGAAAAATGTGTTTGAACCCCCCCCCCCCCCCCCCCAATGGGCCCCAAGGGGCTATCAGGGACTTTTGAAAATATCGAAAATGAAAAATTTGGGGTTGTTTCCCTATCTGACTTATATGTTTCAAATCATTTGGTCCAGTAGATTTCGAGAAAAATGCCTGATCCGGGTGGTCTGGTACACCCTGTATGATCGCTGACTCTCTGCGTTCTAGTAGGATTGAAACTGCCATTTTATCTTAGTGACGATAGAAAAGCTCGCCTTATCAGTTTTTAGTTTTTGTTTTTTTTTTTTGGATTTTTTTGGTTTTATCGAATGATAGGCCTGGCCCGGCCCTAAAAAATCGAATGAATGATCGGCCCGGTCCGGCCCTAAATAATCGAATGATCGGCCCGGCCCGGCCCTAAAAAATCGAATGACCGGCCCGCAGCCCAAATTTACCAAGTACAAATACATGCCCGGCCTCACTTTTATCTTTTTCTCTCGTTTTTTCCTTCTTTTTTCTTCCTCTCTCTCTTCTTTTTTCCTTTTTTCTTCCCTTCTTCCTTTTTTTCTTCCTTTCTTCCTTCCTTCCTTCCTTTTTTTTCTCTTTTTTTCTTCTTTTTTTCCCTCTCACGATCCAACCGGCCCTAAAGGGCCGCGGCCCACCGGGAAATTTCCCGGTGTCCCGGTGGGCCAGTCCGCCTCTGACTGTGTAGTGTGTACCAGTAAACCCTCCTGTGTTAGAGTTCGTAGTTACTTAACTTGAGTTCGTAATTTCTGTACATTTCCCTTCTGGATGATTTTTCATTCCTAATATTGTTTTATCAATCTGCGCCATCATCAGTGTCTATTAAATACTGTGATTGTGGTGAAACCCGCCCGCCGTTAACTCAGGATGTCGGATCGAGCCGACCACTGAAAGGGTTCTGGTTAGTCATCATCAATTTTGTGAAGTACTCATAATGTCAGGAGTGATTCCCTCTTATTCCTTTGTTTAGTCGCAGCATAATTCAGCCTTGAACCAGGAGTCATCGTAAAATTCCTCTCTTTGAACCATCCGTGGTTTTTGCGCATTCTTCGGAATCTTAAAGGTGAGCTTGGAGGGGGAGGCTGAGAGAATGGCCTATAAGATTTGGGTCAAGATTTCTACGAACAGCACCTAGAGGCTCATTCACTTAAGTTCATGAAGTCGCCGTACCAGAAAGTATTAGATGGCAGTTATATGAGGGGCCCTGTTTCTTCATCACACATTTTAGCATTTTTAGCTGCTGTGACTCGGACTGCTGTGAACCGCAGTCGCTTACGGGAAGACTTTGGGAAACGGACCGAACCGCCATAAGCCGCAATGAGTGCGAGTGAGAAACCTTAAAACGCGAGAGGTCTCTCTCTCGCACTCGCAGTCGCTTACGGGAACACTTTGGGATACGGACCGAACCGCCATAAGACGCAATGAGTGCGAGAGAGAAACCTTGAAACGCGAGAGGTCTCTCTCTGGCACTCGCAGACGCTTACGGGAATATTATGGGAAACGGATCGAACCGCCATAAGACGCAATGAGTGCGAGAGAGAAACCTTGAGAGAGAGACCTCTCGCGTTTCAAGGTTTCTCTCCTGCAGTCATTGCGTCTTATGGCGGTTCCGTCCGTTTCCCATAATATTCCCGTAAGCGACTGCGAGTGCGAAAGAGAGACCTCTCGCGTTTCAAGGTTTCTCTCTCGCACTCATTGCGTCTTATGGCGGTTCGGTCCGTTTCCCAAAGTGTTCCCGTAAGCGACTGCGAGTGCGAGAGAGAGACCTCTCGCCTTTTAAGGTTTCTCTCTCGCACTCATTGCGTCTTATTGCGGTTCGGTCCGTTTCCCAAAGTGTTTCCGTAAGCGACTGCGAGTGCGAGAGAGAGACCTCTCGCGTTTCAAGGTTTCTCTCCTGCAGTCATTGCGTCTTATGGCGGTTCCGTCCGTTTCCCATAATATTCCCGTAAGCGACTGCGAGTGCGAAAGAGAGACCTCTCGCGTTTCAAGGTTTCTCTCTCGCACTCATTGCGTCTTATGGCGGTTCGGTCCGTTTCCCAAAGTGTTCCCGTAAGCGACTGCGAGTGCGAGAGAGAGACCTCTCGCCTTTTAAGGTTTCTCTCTCGCACTCATTGCGTCTTATTGCGGTTCGGTCCGTTTCCCAAAGTGTTTCCGTAAGCGACTGCGAGTGCGAGAGAGAGACCTCTCGCGTTTCAAGGTTTCTCTCTCGCACTCATTGCGTCTTATGGCGGTTCGGTCCGTTTCCCAAAGTTTTCCCGTTAGCGAATGCGAGTGCGAGAGAGGGACCTCTCGCGTTTCAAGGTTTCTCTCTCGCACTAATTGCGTCTTATGGCGGTTCGGTCCGTTTCCCATAATATTCCCGTAAGCGACTGCGAGTGCGAGGGAGAGACCTCTCGCGTTTCAAGGTTTCTCTCTCGCACTCATTGCGTCTTATGGCGGTTCGGTCCTTTTCCCATAGTGTTCCCGTAAGCGACTGCGAGTGCGAGAGAGAGACCTCTCGCGTTTCAAGGTTTCTCTTTCGCACTTATTGTGTCTTATGGTGGTTCGGTCCGTTTCCCAAAATATTCCCATAAGCGACTGCGAGTGCGAGAGAGAGACCTCTCGCGTTTCCAGGTTTCTCTCTCGCACTCATTGCGTCTTATGGTGGTTCAGCCCGATTCCCAAAGTGTTCCCGTAAGCGACTGCGAGTGCGAGAGAGAGACATCTCGCGTTTCAAGGTTTCTCCCTCGCACTCATTGCGTCTTATGGCGGTTGGGTCCGTTTCCCAAAGTGTTTCCGTAAGCGACTGCGAGTGCGAGAGAGAGACCTCTCGCGTTTCAAGGTTTCTCTCTCGCACTCATTGCGTCTTATGCTGTTTCGGTCCGTTTCCCAAAGTATTCCCGTAAGCAACTACGAGTGCGAGAGAAAGACCTCCCGTGTTTCAAGGTTTCTCTCTATCACTCATTGCGTCTTATGGCGGTTCGGTCCGTTTCCCAAAATATTCCCGTAAGCGACTGCGAGTGCGAAAGAGAGACCTCTCGCATTTTAAGGTTTCTCTCTCGCACTCATTGCGTCTTATGGCGGTTCGGTCCGTTTCCCAAAGTGTCCCCGTAAGCGACTGCGAGTGCGAGAGAGAGACCTTTCGCGTTTCAAGGTTTCTCTCTCGCACTCATTGCGTCATATGGTGGTTCGGTCCGTTTCCCAAAGTGTTCCCGTAAGCATCTGCGAGTGCGAGAGAGAGACCTCCGGCGTTTCAAGGTTTCTCACTCGCACTCATTGCGTCTTATGCTGTTTCGGTCCGTTTCCCAAAGTATTCCCGTAAGCAACTACGAGTGCGAGAGAGAGACCTTCCTTGTTTCAAGGTTTCTCTCTCGCACTCATTGCGTCTTATGGCGGTTCGGTCCGTTTCCCAAAGTGTTCCCGTAAGTGACTGCGAGTGCGAGAGAGAGACCTCTCGCGTTTTAAGGTTTCTCTCTCGCACTCATTGCGTCTTGTGGCGGTTCGATCCGTTTCCGAAAGTGTTCCCGTAAGCGACTTCGAGTCACAGCAGCTAAAAATGCTAAAATGTGTGATGAAGAAACAGGGCCCCTCATATAACTGCCATCTAATACTTTCTTATACGGCGACTTCATGAACTTAAGTGAATGAGCCTCTAGGTGCTGTTCGTAGAAATCTTGACCCAAATCTTATAGGCCATTCTCTCAGCCTCCCCCTCCAAGCTCACCTTTAAGATTCCGAAGAATGCGCAAAAACCACGGATGGTTCAAAGAGAGGAATTTTACGATGAATCCTGATTCAAGGCTGAATTATGCTGCGACTAAACAAAGGAATAAGAGGGAATCACTCCTGACATTATGAGTACTTCACAAAATTGATGATGACTAACCAGAACCCTTTCAGTGGTCGGCTCGATCCGACATCCTGAGTTAACGGCGGGCGGGTTTCACCACAATCACAGTATTTAATAGACACTGATGATGGCGCAGATTGATAAAACAATATTAGGAATGAAAAATCATCCAGAAGGGAAATGTACAGAAATTACGAACTCAAGTTAAGTAACTATACGAACTCTAACACAGGAGGGTTTACTGGTACACACTACACAGTATAGAAAAATTACCTCCTCAGCCACTAAAACTTTACGGATTTTGAAGAATCTAGCACTAGAAGGACTGGGAGTGAAGGAGTAGACTCAAAAAATGACTAAAAGCCGATTTGTAGACAGATTGAATCGTCGTAAACAGGCGAACGTAATTTGCATGGTCTTCAGAGCATACCAACGGGTGTCCACTTCAACGACTTATATTTTCCATATATTTTCGAAAAAACGTTACCGGACCCGGTAGGGCGGAGGTCAAAGCCCAAGCTATCCTCCTTCTATTAAGACCAAGAAAAGCAAATTCCGTGTAAAATTAGGAGTTTTAGAAGCGAAAAACGGAAGAGAACATCTTCATAAAAATACGTGTAAACAGAGGTGCTCCTATCCGGCCAAGCACCTCTATTCTAACCTAACTTTCTTTCTTGCGGGTTACGCTGGTTCGTATTCGTTCGCCGGTCTAATATAGAGGTCGTTGGGAAGGACACATTCGGGTATAGAAGCATTTTAATAGCGACTTCAATGAAGTCACTTCGTATGATATCGATGTATAGCTTCGACTTTTTGTCACATGATTTTACGTAGATGTAAACAATGGGACAGTCACAGTGCTGCTAGATGTGTTGTAAAATATTCAGGCACTTGAGACTTAATGTAAAATGTGTATATTTTATGTCAAATCTGGCAGCACTGTACAGTCATTGATTGATGGCTCGACGAGGTTGCTGTATAACTTCGCGAAGTAGAGCTTCGATACTTATCATATGTATTAAACGCAGATTTATAGAATAGTACAATCAACTAGAGATGACTTTGTTGAGATCGGTGCGTTGAATTGATATCTCGATTGTAACCCAGCAAATTTGGGCTAGGTTTCGAGAATTTTTAAAGAAACCAAACTATTAGTGATGATGAGTTGAGACGATGGTTATTCTTCTCTTATCAATAATAAGTTCTCGAATATTACTGAGTAATGAAAATAATTGGTTTCCTGTTGAAAATGTGTTGTTTACTTTGAATGTATAAGTGATTTATCTAAGAATACTACCAACGGGTCCAACGGACCCAGAATATTGTTACACATCTTCTTTCAAAGTTGGCGATTTGAGCTGTTTCGTATTAGTTCGCATCTCGGTGAGGTTATGATGTTTTTATAAGGTCTGTTTTATCAAATTTAAAAAAAAAAAAAAAAAAAAAAAACAAGCAGGGAAAATTCCAACACGCAAGTGTTGGAAAAGCGTGCCACTAAAGTCTGAACAGCTTTAATGCTTTTGCTAGCAATGATAATAATTAGACAGCATTCAACATGGAGCTGATCTCGAGAAAATTGAGTCCAAAGTTGAAGAGCTAGCATTTAAGCAAAAAACTTGGAATTACTTTCGTTTTGATTTCATTCAACTACCGTGTTGTGTTTTTGCATTTCAACACCGGAAAAGTGGAATTTACTATGTACGAAAGGTACTTCATTTTTAGCGTTTAAAGTGACTTGGTTCCTTTCTTCTTTTTTTCGGCATAATCACGAAAAACGAAACTCTAAGAGAAACCAAACGGCAGAGTTGGTTTACACTGTTGATTATTTTAAAATCCGTTAATCCGGACTTAATTCCGTTCCCAATTCTATAAAAGGAACCGAGTCGGAGTTGGTTCCTTACGTGACTCGGATTAAGGTTTAACCTAATCAGCCAAAGGAACCAAGTTCTCATTTTATTTCATCATATGGACAATGACATCAATGAGGCTCACCAGCTCACTTTTACCTGGAATTTTGACGGGAAATAGTTGTTATTACAGAAGAAGCACTTGTTGCTTCGAGATTCAGTATTGCTAGCTCTATCAATCAATAACTCAATTTTATCAAAAATGTCACTCGGTTCTTTTGTGACAAGTGCTGTCCAATTGAGCTTGTTTGGTGAGAAATTATGAAAAAATAAATTTAGATCAGATGTATCTATAAGGAGATGAGTCAAAGGCGTTGTTTTTGTGTGTTTGTTTTTTGTTTTTTGTTTTCAAAACTTTGGAGGGCTCTAGCTCAGAAGAGAAACATTTGCAGCACATACTCATGTAGGAAAATAAAGTCTTATATATATGTATGTTGACCCCAAAAATACACTCCATAAGTTTGGCACTCAAGTTTTGAAACACCCTGTTCTTGATATTATGCTCCCCCCCCCCGCCCCTTCACAAAAGACCACATCTTGACCATGCACATTTTTAAAATCACAGTTTGACTGTAGAGATATTTTCTCCCCCCCCCCCCTAACGAAAAAGGGGAAAATGGGTCACCTATCTCTGATGTTCTTCGTGCGCGTGCACAGATTGTTCGGCTTTACGACTGCCATTTTGGCTTTCTTTATAACGCGTTTTTTGGGTTTATTAGTGGATTTTATGACTATTTGATGCCGCCAATGTAATTTTCAGACAATTTTACATCAGAATCAAAACTCTATAGCACTGTAGCAAAAGTTTGCAACAAACCCATTGAAAGCTGAAAAAGAGAAAATTATTTGATAAGGCTCGATCTTTTTTACCCACATAAACTATAGACAATAGATATTTCTAAATCCCTCCACCTTTTAAACGGCTTGTTCGGGGATCAAAAATGAGGTTGCGTTCTTTTGAAGTCAAAAAGTGTCATATTCGGAAAAGCCGTGATTCTAAATAATAAACAGTTTTTTTATATTTTTTTCCGTTTTAGGTCCTGTCAGCACTTATTGCGATTGTCACGATGTAGATACGTAATATGCATAAATGGAACACTTGCGAATTCATGAAAAAATAATCCTTTGATATACAGAACTAACCATTTCAAGTGCCCTTTACACATCAAGCATTCTAGGGGTATAGATTAGTAGGTGTGGAGGTTTAAGAGGTTTGTGGATTTTAATTCCCCCTCTCCCCATTTATTTTCTTGAAAAGTATCGAAAGTTTACAGTTAAAACTATGCCATTATTCACTATAACGCATTGTCATATTATTTCTTTTTTTTTCTGTTGCCGTCGGTCGATATCATTTTTCGTGTTGGAAAAGCAAAGTTCCATATGGACCTATAGTTTCCAAAATTTGAAGAAGCTTCCAGTGAAAAATTTTGTACACGCAACGAACTTTTTAGGATAGGTAAATAAGTTATTCCAAAGTCAATTCCATAGCCGCAGCGAGGAAGCTGTCCAGGGGTGGAAGACATGTGACAGCCTCTCTCACTTTTTAGAGCAATTAATGCGAATTTTACCCCTCTGGCTCCCTGTGTTCTGGATTTTAAACACCTATTTTTCAACAAAACGCCAAAAATGTCCTCAAAAATCCCTTGATTCCATCGACGCTCATTGAGGGGCTTTCACTTTGCCGATCCCCCAGAATTTCAAATGTTTCGATGCAAAGACCTGTTTAGTGTGACGTCATGAAAAAAATTGGTTCCAAACAAAGGCTCCGTCTCACTCGCTCTCGTGGGTTTTCCCATACGAAACACAGTCCAAATTTTCAAATACAAGTGCTAGTAAACAACACGTTCTTTACACGTTGTGTTTATCACACCATTGGGTTCCACGTCCCTTATAAAAATTTCCGATTGTTTCAAAAAATTTTCCGATTGGATATATATTCCCACGCTTTATTTCCCATAGAAATAATCGAAATTCCATAGAGACAATCGGAATTCGTGTAGATTCAAGCGCGCTGACTACAGCAACGATAGGTCTCATGATTGAAATAAGGCGAAATCATCTATGGTTCCTATTCTTACAGTTTTAACAGCCACTTTTTTCTCAGTGATAAAATATGAGTCCGCTATCACAAACTTTTTGAAACATCGCGCATCGATGCACAATCACAGTTATATCGAAGAAAGTCCTATGTTTTGTCCTTGTCACACTCACAGTTTCTTAAGAGCACAAAATTCTAGGATATAGGCTCATCAGCACCATCACGGCATGTGTTGTACCTCGAACAATAGCTTCGATACGAAGAGAAGTTAGAATGATTGAGTGTCATGGCGGTGATACTACCATAAGAGACCGTGAGTAAAGACAAGGACAAAACGTAGAACGTCTTTCGGTATAACTGTGATTGTAAATTCGCTTGTGATCTTTTAGGAATTATGTTACAGTGAAAAGATACTTTAAGGCAAGTGGAATCTAATGGTGCAATAAAATTTGAGAAAACTGTTAGTTAACTAGCATGAATTTGCGTTCGAAAATTTGGATCTGGTAAATCCACGAGAGTGAGCGAGATAGCGCATTTGTTTGGAACTAATTCTGATCGTGACGTCATCACTAAACAGGTCTACTTAAAGATATGAATGAGCCTCTCTCTTTTCTATACCCCTCCCGCTCTTCATCAATACCTCGTCGCTTCTTATCGATGTACCCTCGTCAAACAGATTTTGACACTTTTACGATGCCTGTCCTGAACGCTTAATGCACCGTGAAGAAATCTTGAGACCGGTGGAGCCCAAAGGCGAGGGGCAAAGAGGGTTTCTGTGAAGGGTGTTTCCACCCCCCTCCTGCCTTGGAATTTCGACTCATAGGTTGGCACAAATGACTTAGGTTGCTGGACCTGTATGGAATTCTCGTTTGAAGGAATTCGACTTTGACGCTTAATAACTTATTGAAATTAACAGGAATACCAAAACTTTTACAATTTTAAGAAAATAGACGCCGAGGCCTCCTGGATTGCAGCAATAAATTAACGATTAATGAAACCAGTTTTAAGAAAATACGTTTTTAATTTTTCAAACCTTCCCGCCAAAGGTTTTGCCATAAGCAAGGCATTGGACTTATATATTAGATATGAAAATGAAAACAAGAAGCGCACCGTATATATACGGCACGCTTAAAAATAAAAAAAAAATCGTTAGATTTCTTGGGTATTTTTGTAGTTTTTAACGATTCATTTGATTGTATACACCTGTTGTTTTTTAATCTGTGGAGTCAAAGTGTGTCAAATTAAATGAAGGCGTTTTTTTTTCTTTTTCGAAATAGACTGATTTAGTGCTGACTTGGTGATGAGCGTTCCAAAGAAAGACAAACTGTCTCTCTTGGTCTCACGTAACCCCCGCATGTACTTACTGCTATCTCACTCTAATTTCAAAAAACTTATGGAGAGACATCTTTTGAGCATTGAGCATCAATTGTCAAAAAGCGCTGAAAGAATGACCCCAAATAATAGGGGTTGTAAATGACCTCACGTCCAAAAAGCTTAAAAAATTAAAATGTTAAATGAAGTTTGATTGAATTTCCGAGCCAACCTATTTTAACAAATTATTGTCGTTAATAAAGGGCTTTTTGAAAAAGGCATACTTTTCCCGCGCAAAGTTTCTTTTCCATTTTTATACAGATTTTTGATTTACCTACTAAAACGAAATGTCTTATTGTCATGTCAGTTCAACGAAAGGTTATCGTAGGTGTGCGATCTCGGTCATGCGTATTTGTTTGCTTACCCCGAACTTCTCATTTTATTTTGAAAGCAGGGTTTTTCACTCTCGCTATCTCTTTCTCTCCTTCCCTTCTTTTCTCTGTACTGTTCTAAATCTTATAATCCACATGCGCTAATACGGTGCATCCAAATGCGCCGATTCTAAGGGTTTCGGCGGCTCCATGAGCGCCAAAAAAAATTGACGGTTTTGGATCGGGCCCTCACCCCTAAGATGATTAAGTTTCATGCAAGGGGGTGGGGGGACGGGGGGTTATGCTATTTATGCCCCTTCCAAATGATGACTCCTTTTTTCTAAACATTTTGTGTACATGAGAAAATACCACTTTAGTATTGCAGCAGGAATAATAGAGTAAGTTTTTAGATTTCGTCCTTTGGAGCAGGATTAGATGGGCGAATAGTAAACGGAGTTAGGGAGTGGATATCAAGTCAAAGTCTTAGCTCGAATAAACAAAATCACGCGCAAGACGCGAAACGGAACGCTTGGCCGCGAAGCGGCCACCGGCCTCTAGTTTATTATATTTATATTATTATTTATATTTTGTCTGTGATGTTTTTTTTTTTTTTTTTTTTTTTGGGCCATTTAGTTTGTAATTGTTTTAATATTCGTTTAAATGGGGGGGGGGGAGAACACTGTTGCCGAAGTGCACGAGCCGAAACAATACAATCACAATGTGATTGAATCTTCCTCGAGATGCTGATCGAATGGGGTTTATGGCCATTCATGCACACTAGTGAAGTGATACTTTGACTCCTCTTACTTTCGCCTTCATCTAGTCAGGTATGCAATTTTACTTGTTTTGACGAGCTGCTTCAACCGGAATGAGTAATTGTAGGAAAAAGAAGGCGGCATAAAGTGCCGAGCCAAGTATTCGAACGTATGACCAATATTAAATAAACCTTTACGGTAATGGCGTCCCCGTGTGGGCACACGGTAACTTGGACTTTTTACGATTTCGGGGAGAAAAATTGTTTTGCTCGACAAAGAATAAAAAATAAGTTTCCTTATTTTTTGTTATCGCTCTTGTTTTTTTCGTTAAATTTTCATAACTTGAGTGCTAAGGCTGCGATGATAGAAAATATTCCACAATGAAAAAAGAGACATACATATTACATACAGTGGCGTAGCGTGTCATTTGGCAACGTTGAACTGTGTCCATTTAAACCCATGTAAATGGTCGAATGCGAAAGGTGTTCACCGAACACCCAAAAGTTCGATACGTTTCATGGGTTTAAATGGATGAACTGCAACGTTGCCGAATGGCACACTACGCGACTGATCACATAATCGCCACAAAAATTCTTGGGATTATCAATGTGGAAGACAGACTCTAGTCAAACGATTAACATTTATTTCCTTTAGAATTTCTTTATTCGTGAATACATGTGATTTTGAATGATCTCTCTGCTTTCTGTCTCAAAATTTAGACGATCGATTTTCTCGGCGTAAGGAACAACCATGAGAAATCAATTCGTGAAAAACGACCATGAAAAAGATTCAAGAAAAACGAAGATATCAAATAAACCTTTAAGAGATTTCTAGATTTGAACCTGAAAGCTTTTCCTCGATTAGTGTGGACACAACGTTGTTTCAAAAAAGGGATAGCATTTGTGACAAGGGATTTTATTTAATTTTTTTTTGTTTATCAACAGAAATGAGGCTATATATAAAAGCATTCAATCGCTACAGTGGCGGCGCGTGTAATGAGGCAACAGCGAATTCTCTCCGATTAAACCTTTACTTGAAATAATCAATATTTTTGCATAGGTTCAAATGGCAAAAAAAAAAAAAAAAAAAAAAAAAAAAAAAAAAAAAAAAAATGTTCCCAAATAGGACGAGTCGACACTGTTCAATCACGGATTTTTACTGGCACGGTTCCGTCAAAATCGGTGCGAGAGTTCCACCATTTTGCGTTCTCAAAGGATCTAAAGCAGGACCGGTGTGCTCGTAAATCCATCGCCCTATTTAATCAACAATAATCGCAAACCACGGAAAAGCGCATATGGTGATTTTAGAGCCTCATTAATTTACAGAATTTCGGTAGGGTAAAGGAATGGAGAGTGCTGAAACAAACCAAACCTAAATCATTTCAACAGAGTTTTATTTCCGTACATTGTCAACATTTTACATTTCAAGATCCATAAACTATACATTATTTGTCAAGTATGATACAATAAATTAAAAACAACTATGGGTAAACGAAACAATGATTAATCATCTATCAGTGCTGCAGTTTGTCACAGTGGCGGCAGATTGTATCTCTCCGATTTGACTCTATGCAAAATAATCAATTAGTTTTCAGTTCGAGAGAATGATCGATTTAATTACACAGATTTTTAAGGAGAGAATTTCGATTTATCGCAATTGGGCGGGTATTTGCAGAAAAGAGGCAACTGCTGTTAATTTCATGTGTAGTTGGTCTTTTCTTGCAGAAATTAATCCAATTCACGATATGCCACTGCTTAGTACGCTACCTTCTATGTTTAAATAGAATGAAATAAAGAATAAATAAAAAATGAATGAAAATAAATAAAACTCATGGTTTCTGAAGAACTAGCAAACACCAACGACTCACTTTAAAAATTATTACACTCTTTTTTTCCAGTAGATTTTTTTTTCTTTTTTTTTTCAACTTTAAATTTTTGTTCAGTCCCGATGACCTAAAAGAGTGTGTATGGACGAACAAAAATTGAAAAACCTCTGCTCGAAAAAATTGACTGAAAATTTGTATCATAAATTGACTTTAATTATGTTTAAAATATTCTTCTTCAATGTTTTAAAGGCTTTAATCACATTAAAAGATGAGACAACTCTCTGAATAAAAAATGGTGGTGAATTGTGAAATTTACCTCAAGTTTTTTTTTTACTATATACACTTGAATATGAGTATAGAATTTTTGATCCATATTAAGGGTTGTTCAAGAGTATTTCAGATCCCTTTTGATTTGAATATTTTCTGCAAACAAAAAATTTCAAATATTTTGGAGAGTCAATTCATCAATTATCGCTCGATTTTTTATACTCAGTTTTTGGTTAATGAATTTTTTGACTCAAGGGAAACCAATATTCTATTATAGAGCTTCCACTAGTAGTTTTGAATACATAATATTAATTTATACAAGATTGATGAGACAATGATAAATATGTACAAAAATTAGTGTTAATTTAACACATACTTTTATGAGAAATTATACAACTAACGTTTTTGACACACTTAAAATAAAATTACAAAGTCTTGAGTACCTACTACAAAATACTCAAATAAACCTACAACTAATGCTACAGTCAAAATGAAAAATGCAGTTGGATGATGAATTTGGTGCTTTTAGTGTTATTGTTATGGTCGTCTAATAACCTCATCATAGAATCGATTAAATCTAATGGTAAAAATAAACAAAATGGCATTCAACATCCGATCATAGAAAATTGTTTGTAAATGAATAGTGGTGCGATCTTAATGAAGAACACAATCAGTAAATATTCGAATATTTGAACATTTGTTTTATCAATTCTCTTTAAATATGGCTGAAACCATTCTTGTTTTTCTTTGTGTATCAAATTTACAACGAACACTAAATGTATTCCTATAGAAACTCGATGTCTGGAAAATATTTTATGAAACAATGTGTTTGATTATTTACATTTGTGTGATTTATTGAGATTTTAAATTGAAATTATTAATGATCATTCGATATTTTGTGTTTTATTTTTTCTTTCAAAAAGATTACCTGTCAGCTAGGGACATAAACGAACACTAGTCAAATAGAATTGAGTTTTAGTTTCGGTTTTGGTCAGATATTTTGAAAATATGGCCTCTGCAGTTTACTACGAAATTGGTATTCGGAGAAACTGAAACCTGACTTGTGATAAAAAGCTTAACAATCTATAACTGTTGGCAGTCAAATAACACAAATTTCAAGATGTGAGCTCCTCAAAATACATTTAAATGAATTTATGGCACGTTGAAACAAAGACTTGATTCTATGATATTCCAAGAATTTGGAGTAATTAACCATCCATTTTTACATCGTCTGCTGACCAAAATTCGTGTCTCAATCTTTGTTTCGGTTGTTTTCAAATATGGGCAACCACAGAATCAGTTCATTGGAATCAATTATTTAAAATAGCTGAAATTGAGCATAGCACCAAGAAAAAACAAAACAAAAACTAGTTTGGTAAGTTTGAGTTTGGAATATTAAAGCCATTCTGTTAAAGTTTGGTGAATATTACACAGTTCGTTGTATTTCTTTTTACATTTCCGTTTTGTTTAAAAACCGAAGCAAATATAATTAATAAAAAACGAAAGATATAAACATTATAAACACGTAGTCCTGAAACATTTCATACGCATACAGTGTTCACGCCCATTCTGAAGGTAGGTAGGCGTGATTGACCAATGACGTGATGGCATGCACTCTGGCAACAGTTCATTTTACCCATCTAAATCCACGTGGAATTAAGGGTGTCAATGAACATCTGAAACCTCGATATTTTACAAGTATTTTAAATGGGCAAAATCAAACCTTGCCAGATTGCACGATAAACCACTCTGATGGACCACTTGGCTTGACACATTACGAACATATTTGAATGGTAATTTCTAAACTCAGTCGAATTTTACCGATAATTCAAATATATTTTATGGCAGTTATTTAATGTTCTGCATGACATAAATAACATATAAAATTGTTTTGACAACGTGATCCTGAGAAGAGAATTCCATTTTTTAAAAACTTTTGACTTTCAACCAGACTCGCGAGTTCGCCTAATGAGAAATCTAACAATACTGTATGTTGTCCGTTTAATCCATGAAAAAGATCGAAGTCTTGGGTTTAAATTGAATCCGACCTTCTGCATGGGTTTAAATGGGTAAAATACATCGTTACTGCTAGTAGATTTCCTATTTTGCCACCGAATGAGCTTATTTTATCCGCTTGAAGTTTGAAATTCTCTACCAGGAAGTTGAACATGACTAAAAAGGTAACCCTGACAGATAATATCTACACTCCTTACAACAAATGAGACAGTATGTCCAAACCACCGCAAGCCTTACAAACGTCTCATCCTGAGAACATTTATTCTACCAGTTTTTTCTACAAAATGGACATCGGATATCCTCAAATTAAGTTAAAACTTGAAATAAGCGCAAGAAAGTTTCAATTTCTTTATTCAAACGATTTCTTTTTCGATCTTCAATGCAGAGCGAATCTCACTATTACTGTTAGAAAACCTTTTACAAGCAAAGCTCAACAATTATGATGATTAATTACTCTTCTTTTTTCATTTTTCTTACTTTTTGAAAAAAGAAAAATAATAATCATTGTATTTAAAAGCATTTGTTTTCTTTGTTTAATTTTGAATATGGTGAGAAGAAAACGGGTTTTTTTCCCTCGAAAATTCAATTATTCAGATCAGTTGGATTAACTCTGATAATATGCTCTGAAAGAAAAATTGGGCGAAATAACTGTGAAACTATGAGGCAAAACATGGATGTCTTGTCCAAACGAAGTATTCATCTAATGTAGTTTGTTTCCTGAGAGAAATTTTAGCCAACTATTACATATTTTCAAAGTTATTTGCGCACAGAAAAAAAAGAAGAAAAAAAAAACAGTTTGCTACCTCTGACAGAACCTTTGATAGAAAAATTATCCAGCAAAATATTTCAGTTGAGCCAAGCAAATCTTTGATTCACCCAGCAAAATCGCTTTAGTTAGACTTAAAAAACCTTTGGGACCAATAAATGTTCGGTACCGGCAGTCTTGCTTCCAGATTATTAGTGAGCACTTGCGGCCATTTAAAACCAAACGTAAAAGATGTTCGGTACTGGCAGTCTTGCTTCCAGATTATTAGTGAGCACTTGCGGCCATTTAAAAACACACGTAAAATATGTTCGGTACCGGCAGTCCTGCTTCCAGATTATTAGTGAGCACTTGCGGCCATTAAAACCACACGTAAACGCTCACCATCTAACGTATTTCAGGGACCGTCTGTACCGAAAATGTATTGGTTCCTGGTTAGCTTACCATTGGCTTTGGTTGCTGGGTCATTTTTCTACCAAAGATTTTGTCAGCATTCCTAAAGCGTTTTTTCGGTGTTTTATGTGCATAGGTTCTATTTTAAATCAACATTACTTTCAAAGCCACGCAATTAAACAACAGCCCTGAATCGTCAGCACTAGACCGCGACAGTCGACATCCGTTTTGATAGACAAAATCTAGGACGTCTGAAAGGCATGCATAGTAAGGGATGTACTATCATAAAGTAAGTAAATACTTTATGTGTACTATCGAAGAGAGTTCCCATCGGTCCAATTATTCATGAATGAACGAAGGAGGAGAGAGAAGAGGAGGAATTTGGATGCAACGGAGAACGATGCGTTTCATTCATCAGCCAACAACCGCGGCAGCAATTTCGCTTAACCTCAAATTTCTGAGGTTCGGTCGCCTACTCCTAGAGAGCGGTAGAGGTGGCAGCGCTGAGAGTTGCGGCGGTGGTATGAGACTAGATGGCGGAATGAATTCCCTGGCCTTTGACCTTGGCGGTAGCACAGGTCGCACGGTCGTGATCGAGATGACGTCGTCGAAGGACGCCTCGCCGAAATTACCGCGGGCTTCGACCAAGAAACTGGCGCACTGAGAAGAACATACGTCATCCCTCAAGATGGCGCTCTTGCCGGCCTCGCGGAGAAGCTGCGAACAATCTGTCACTCGTAGAGAAGCGCACTGAGGCTGTTGAAATGAGAAAGAAAATGAAAATATCAAATTACACGATTTGTAAAAAATGAGTTTAAACAAAATGTCACATGTATATTAAGATAAAATTAGGTTTTATGTACACATGACAACACAGTCACAGCTGTTTTGTCTTTTTTTTTTAAAAATCTTCATATTTTTCATAATCTTTATACTTCAGTTTTCTTGTCTTTAGACACTTATTGTATATCAGTCCCTGATAATTTCCATTTAATATAATTATTTCCTGTAGCTAAAGCTATACTGAATAGTGTATTTGTTCAAGGTGATTTTAAGCAAAATTGGGGATATTTTAATCCGCCAGATAGCGACACTACATGCAATTTTCGGAATTTAGATTTTTTTGAGTTTGAATAAGATAATAAATGATCATGCTAATGATATAATTGACGATACTGATATACAATTCAAGGATTGGCTGAGACTTACATAACCTGCAAAAATAACGATGATACTACTAAAAACTCACGAAATCCACTACTAAACTTATAACATGCTTTGAATGCGCGGTCGTTATAGTGAAGGTTCTTCAGAAAATATCAGAAAATATCATCACCGTCACTTCATTTCATTAAGAAGTGGCCAGTGAGAGATACTTTCCTTTGGCACTTGTTTCAAAAACCATGACATTGTTATAGTCAGTTATGCTACACCTCTCTGATGGCTGGCTACTCCTTGACACGTCCTTCTCAGAGCAGAGGTGATCATATTGAGATAGGAATCTCCGATTATTATCAGCGCGGGACAACGCTATCACGATCGCTCATTTGAAAGCGTTTCTTGGGTTTGGGAGTTGATGTTGGGAGTTTTTAGTGCCACGATCGTTATTTTTGCAGATTTTTACATCATAATCAAACCTTTGGACTGCCATTAGCGGAATTTCACAGTGCTTTTTATATGTTTTAAAAATTTTTGGTTGTAGTCATCAAAATTCGGTTGTGGAATAAAGTCATTGTTTTGTGAACGAGTTTCAGGTTTCAATGGGCGCTAGTGAGATATATACTCTGTCTTCACTGCTTAAGGAACAATATTAATGAACCGCGTTCACGATAAACAGATGTTATTAATTGTTTGGATTTAAAAATAAAAAAGCTATCTTATCTTACCCCTTCATTTGTACAAATGCAACTTGTGCACGGAGATGGTAACATGGATTGCCCAATCGGCACTTGCCTTCCGGCAATATTGCAGCCTTGAACATTTTCTCTCCATGCGTTCAGATCAATTGTTGGCATAGACGAGCATGGTACTCGTGGATTTCTGAAATGAATCGAAAAAAAGTAATATAATCAGTAAGAAAATTGGGTTAAAGGCCGATTTTTTATGATAGCTCGGAACGATTTGGTATTTAAGGAAAGAAAATACATTCGTTTTCAATACAGACAAACCCTGTGACACTGCCAACCAACCCCGGCTCTGGGTTTATCAAACGTCACCATTTAAACCAGGGTTGCCAGGCCTATTCAAAAAAAACCAAAAACAAAAACAAAAAAAACTGCTCACATTTGACTCTTGTGCAGACAAAAATAGACGCATAAGAGCAAAATCTTCACATTTTTTCTTGTAAAAACTGTAAAAGGTAGTGTGACTTAACCTTGAAACTCTGCGTACAAAAGCAACTTTTTCTTCACACCTGGCGATCCTGATTTAAACACCAGGCTAAATCAGGGATTTGTCAAATGATGTTTTGTTGAATCCGCAAGATTAAATGGCAATTCAAATCGGCCTAATGGCTTTTCGTGTAGTACCCACACCGTCTCTGTTTTCCTCTGGTTGACTCAATTGGAATTTGAAAAACCGGCGTCGTTCCATTTTAAACTTTCTTCGTTTAAAATACGTGCCTTGTTTCTTCGTCGATTGATTACCTTCAACCAGTATGAGTCGTTTTCAATTTATAAAGAAGCTACACAAATACTCACAAGAAATCGTTGGGCAGGTCAAAGATCGCTCTCTGCACGTCTGGTGGATAGTCGAGGTTTTCGCACATCATCTTAGATAGAGTAGCTTTCCTGATTTCAGCCAATTGAGATTCAGTGAATCTTACAACATGGTTGTCGTTTTCATACCTGCAGAAAAGAATGAAGCAATTCATTTTAATCATAATTAAAATTATACTGCTTGACTTTATTCAAGTCTAGAATGTGAAGAATCGGTGGATTCAGGGAGTTCATTCAAGCCCATGATCAAAAAAAGAGGACTCGTGTAATTCCAACTATAGACATTTGATAAAATACCCTTTTTTGTTCATTTTTCATCTTGATTTCCGCGCCGATAGGGCTGGCGGAGAAGAGAGAAAGCTCTCCCTGTACCTCTCGGCTCTTACCCTCAGTTACCTCGTCGGCAATCAGTCACAGCACTTCCTGGCGTACACACAGAAATGCATGAAAATAAAAAAATCTGAAGATTTGAAGATTTTGGAGAGAATGAATTGGGAGAATCTCGAGGTTTGGTAGATCTAACCCTTAGACTTTTATACTATAGTAAAAAATAATGATTCTAAGGAAACAGCTGAGAAATTACCAGAAACGGTCGCATTTGCGAAGCTGCCTGAACTGTAATCCAATGATACAAGCGAAAGTTGGGCCCACCAAACCACCCTTGACGGGTCTTTCACTGAGTCCACCAGGGAATAGATCGATGTCATCAACGCTTGAGTATATCCTTTTCCATCTTGCGATTATCTCACCAGGGATTTCTCGGCTTAAATCGTCCCAACTCTGAGCTCTCTTCAAGTTGCACAAAGCTCTGTATTCATTGTAGGGTGGAATTCCATGATCTCGAGCTGTCAAATATCAAACGAATGAAAAACAATGACTCTTGTTGTAGTACAGAGATTCAAAATATTATGCTTTCGACACTATTTAATCTTGTCCATTTATAACGAATGTTTCCTAGGACTTATCGTTCTTTTTGCTCTTTCGTTATCACAAAATCTTTTTCGAATCTTGTCCTCTTTATGGTAAAAAGAAAAAATCGAATTTAGAAATCGAAATCGAATTTTCGAAAACCTTTCCCTGTAACGTATCTGATAAAATTGCTTGATATTTTTAGGTATAAGACTTAACGTAGAGAAGAAAAGTCCCTGGAAGTTTCAAAAAATTCTTTGCACCAGGTCTAATTTTATAATAATAGTAAAGTCAAATAAATGGCTACGTCTAAAGTTGAGTAGGTTCCTTTAGTATAAATGAGTCTAATTTATAGTCCGTGATTGCCCGCAGATAAGCCCTGCAATAGCTCCGTTGTCATTGGATGAAAAATAAGGAACCAAGAAAATGTAGACCTATTTTTTTGACAGTCTTGACTTTAATAACGAGTGTAAACATTACTCGGCCAATTTCAAATGAGGTTTCCCAGAACGGCTAGAGATTATTGTATCTGTAGTCCTTACCTCTTTGGACATTCAAAGCTGGCAAATCGACTCCGGAATGTGGGACTCTCCTGTCCTCGAACAGATGATTGGTGATTTCTCCGGTGATGAACTGATCAAGATTCTCCATCGGCGTTGAAGACAGACCACGAACAATCTCGTCGATCATCTGCGGCTTGTAAATAATATCAGGCTTGAAGAAGAAGTCTCTTAAAAGAATCGGTGGCTCCATCGGTTGATAGCCGGCCGACATCCGAGGGATGTGAGGTCGAAGCAAGCTGTGACCGATCCTGTAGGCTGCAGCAGCAAACTCCGTCACAACGTTCGGGTTGCATTGTCCGGTGTAACCTGGAAATAAAACACCCCACGATTTTTGTGGTTTATTCAAAAGGTCATCACTTTTTTATAATCATCGAGTCCATCCCTCGGTCAATCTAGCCCTGGACACAAACCCACACTTTGCTTTCGGGTTTAACCCTTGACTGCATGACTTTAATTTCCTTTCGGAAATGAGAACTGCTCAGAAAAAACATGTTAAGTCACTCAGGCATTGTCAAAGTGTGGCAACCGACTCTTCTTTTTTTCTTCTTCGTGTAACTCACTAAAAAAAAGAGTCATTTAGAATTATAGAAATTTGGATTTTTTTCTTGCTCGTCAACAATAATATTTATTTTGGTTATTCTTAATTTCTCTCTTTGATTGAGCCGCATAGAGAGAAAAAAAATGAAAGATAAGTTGTCGAATTTGACAACTCCTGTTTCACTCAAAATAAGGGCTGTTATTTTACGGATTCGAAGAAGGGGTTTTTAATCTATTGATGATTTCACCGGTTAACTGCAAAATATTGCTAGGTCTAGTAATTCTAGTTCAGCAGTGTGACGTTAACATGCAAAAATACTTTGATCCGTAGTATTGTTTCAACCGTGAGAATCATCGGTGAATATCAAAATTTCATCAAATTTCAAAGTCAATGGTGTTTTCATTGGTGGCCGCAATTATTACAGATCAGAGTATTTTCATGGGGAGAAAAATCAAAGTCTTTCAACCTTCTTGCTTACAAATACGGGGGAAATACTTTGTCCCCGCAGGAGGACGTCATGCAGTTAAGAGCTAATAACACCTTCTTTTGAAATATTAAAAACCAGGACGTTTTAAAGCTAATATTGAAAACAAGAAAAAACGGAAAATAGACATTTAGACTTCATCAATACATTTTGAAAACAAATGAAAAACAACACTGAAAAACAAGGGAAACTAGTTTTAAAACAATAGTAAAGATATGTAAGAACAACCTTGCTTTACGAGAACAATTTCAGATGTAATGTACTGTGAGTTGAGGTCATTGGCAGGTACAGAAATTTCTCTCTCTCCGGCCATTTGAACACATGCGTTGGAAAAGGATAGGAGAGGTGGCCATCACGTTACTTTAGCCCCTATTTCCGTCCTTTTCTAACACACGTATATTCAAATGGAAGGAGAGAGACACAGACAAATTGCCGTATGTGCCCATGGCTGAGGTCAATTACATTGTATTCCATCCACCCTATTGTCGTAAACGCATGTCTATTGTTCTTGTTCTACATTTCAAATAAAAATTTAAAGGGCAAACGAAAGAACTTAGTGTATACTATGGTAAAACTGTCATGATTTTTTTCTCGATGTAAAGAGGAAAAAAAAAGTAATTCCGGTTGCAACAATTTAAAAAATCACAAATTGAAAGTTTTATGTCATAGGATTGCAATAATTTTACAATTTTTTTGGCATTTGTGATCAGTTACAAAGAATCTTATTAATTTAACGAGATGTGGGTGTAAGAAGTGGTGGACTGGACGAGATGTATTTTAAGATCTTGGATCCGCCTTTAAAACAAATTTAGCTTAATTAACCTTATACTTCCATTAGAAATTCCACAATTACCAAGAAACATTCCAGTTATTTTAATCTCTTGAGAGCATTAAAATGAAATACTAATGAAGTTGTCGCTTTAAAAATTCTCAACAGTACGTTGGACAATCACATTTTCACGAGTGATGAATGTCAATTATGACGTCACATTTCATAGCTATGTAATTATTATTAATGACTCCAATCCAGCGCCACATTTGGCATAATTCATTCAACATTCTCAAATGATCTTATGTGTATTAGGATACCCTCAGCAAAAGTGCATTAAATACTAAAACACTGAGGTCCGTCAGGTGACAGCTACGGGAATCTCAAAAGCAAATGCAATGTCAATCATGATGGTATCAGATTTTGTTTTTTACTGACATTTTTCAGGTAGGTAGGCACGCTGGTCAGTGGCGTAGCCAAGTAGGGTCCAGGGGGTCTGGATCCTCCCCTTACACCAAAATTTGTTTTAAAAAAGGGTCATTTTATGAGTTTTCAGACAAATGTTACCAAATTACTATATTTGGACCCCCCTTGACAATTTTCGGACCCCGGACCCCCTCCCCTCCCTCGAAAAATTCTTTGCTACGCCACTGAAGCTGGTACATCCTTTTGAATTAGACCGAGTTCTGCAGAAGAGAACCGACTGCAGTGGTTCTTCTCTGTAATTGACTACATTCTGTAGAACTCGATCTAATTTAGGTTAGTGACCTGTCGCATTAAAAGTATGCCTAGTCAGTTTACAGAAAACATGGTAAACAATTCTCCAAAAAAGCATACAAAAAATGATCAAAGCTTGACCGTATACTTATAACTGGATTTTAGTTTAATATCACGTTTAAGTTTACGAACGAAACGCAGCTTTTCCTCAAGAGTGAAACAGACTAATTACACATTTTTGGAGAACAGAAAAAAAATCACCTTAACATCGTTTAATGAAATGACAACACAAGAAATTCATATGTGTTCAAACATTAACAGTAAAAATAGAAGCTAGCTCGACTATTAAATGACATTACAATTTTATCTCGGTGGTGCAAACATAGCAGCAGCATTCAACGAAATAAAAAAATACTAAATCCACAAAATTTACCATTCAATTTTTCCCTCATTCCGTTCATCCCGACTAAATCAAATGACCTTTTAACTGTACAGAGTTCGTCCAACTCATTGGAATTAATGGTGTTTAATATCCCAGGTTGCGTTTTCTGACTTGGCTTGGGCGGCTAACGCCACTTATGATAACGATGATTTGGATTGGAAATGGTTTTATACAGAAATTGGCCATAGCTTCTACAAAATTGTATTCGTAAGTTGAATGTAGTACTAACCTACCTAGTTCTAGTAACACCAAACGTTCTGCCAGAATCGCACGTAGAGTGCCGAAAATGGCTTTCATTACACTTGATAACTTTGGTTGATCTGCCACATAATATCTCAAATTCTTGATAGTCAAAACGTTTGGGTTTGACAGTAGATACATTTTATGAAAAATGAAAAAAATACTACAATCATAAATGCTTTGATTAGTAGAAGAATCGGAAGAAATCTCAATTTGACACAAATCTGGGAGTTCTACTGAGAAAATGACTGTAGGTATGGAAAATCAGCTTTCAAGTTGATGTGGTGTTGGCCATAGTAAAAATGGGTGGTTAGGATATTTGAAGGTGTTTTAAAATTCGAAAATTTTACATATGCGATTTGACAACTTATTTATTTACAGAAAAAGCTTGCGTTATCACCATTCCACTCTTTTTTTTTTCAAGTAGATTCTATAAATCTTCAATGAATCTACTAAAAATTATTTAACCTAGGATCGAATCTACTTCGTCTTCCCTGCCTGCCGGGAGGCATTTTTTTTTCAACACTGAAAAAAAATGCCTAAATTCTAGTAATATTGCCAGGAGCGCACCGATATGTGAACCACGAGGAGAGTTTAGGACTTTTACCAGACAATTCTGGTGTTGCTGTTTGAAAATGGCCACAGTACCAGAATTTTCTCACAATTTTGAAGAACTATGGCACAAACACAAGCATTCTGGTATTAGGATCTTATCTTACCTTAGTTTATAAATCTGCCTCTGATAAGCTTTGTTTTTTTAGTGTACAATCGTTCTGCGCAAAAAAAAAAAAAAAAAAAAAAAAAAAAAAAAAAAAAAAAACTTTTAGATTTAAAAATAAATATTTTTGAATTACATATATGATAAGAAGACGTATTTTAAAATTGAAACTAAGTTTTGTTAAATTAAAAAAAAACTTTTCATTAGATCAAAATACCAAATTTTCAATTTAGAAACAATTATTTCCAATTTAAATACAAATAATGTTAATTTAATTTAATTTATTTTTAAGTTTTTATTTATATTTATTTACTTGTTTAATTTTTATTTTTTTTGTTTAATTTTTTGTTTTTTTGTTTTTTGTTTTTGGTTTTGTTTTTTGTTTTTTTGTTTTTTTTTTTAGAATTATTTTTACTTTAAAAGCAATTAATTTTAGTTTAAAAGTACGTCTTACTGTCATATAATTCAAAAATATTTTCTTTTAATTCTAAAACACATTTTTCTTTCTCTGCGTGGTGAACTGATGATTCAGTTTTTCACTGCCGATGTTTTCAGCGGGGTAGTACCGATCTTCAAATGCGAGCTCGATGAAACAAAGTTTCGGTGGCTGACGAGAAGAGAGTCTGATGGTTCCAACGATGATCCCATGGAAGAAAGAACAGTCAATCAACAGCTCTTTTCAAATGTGACATCGCATAATAAACACACAATGTCACTGTCCAAAAAGATTTACTGACGACCTTTCCTTTTTGAGCGATGGCATTTCGGAATCGTGAGTGCTGCTGTGCTTACTCTCTGGTGACTCACAACCGATGGTTCGTGCCTCTAGTCGCTCAGGTGGAAATTACGATGATATTTTCAAACAGATGCGTTCGTCTCTGGTGTCGTTCAGAACGAGCATGAGTAGGTAGTTGTCTGAATGTCTGCGGATCCAGGCGCCGATATAACCTCTGTGCTGTGTTAGTGATTACAGTAATATTGAATTTTAAGATAAATTTCAAGACAGTTTTGATCGCTTAAAATTCTACAGTATACATGCAGTATGGAAAAAAATTAACTATAGAGACGGTTTCCGAAAGACAGTCCAAGAAACCTTTAGTATGCTTGGTTGCACACAATATAGGTCTTTCATAATTGACATTTCAAACGTGAACCTGTCTGGATATCCAGTAAATGTCCACCAATTAAGTTCACCTCTAAAAATTCCAACTTTGTTTTTATTTATAACTACACCTTACGGACCACCTAACCCTAGTTTTTTTGTTTATAGTTTTTTTTTTTTTTAGCAAAAATTCCCCATCCCCAGCCATGAAAGAAACGTTCTAAAAATATGCATATTTTTTTTAAATCCTGTCAGAGTCTTGCTTATGAATCTAGATAATCCTATATGAATCTTTCATCAATATTTTTTGAAATATACTCGTGACAAATGTGTGCCGAAATAATATTTTGTAAACATTTCCGACTAATTTAAAAAAAACGTTTAAAAAAAAAAAAAAAATCCGTCAAAATTTGAAAGGTCCTGATTTTACGCATATTTTACTTTTTTGCATTTTTCGCGATAAAGTTTAAATTGCAAAAAAAAACTAGGGTATTATAGTATCAAAACTAAGGCTAAATTTGAACTTAACTGGTCAATTTACTAAAGTAACTAAGTGCTCTCGCGTAATACGCAGATAAGGTCTAATTGTTAGAAAAGATACCTAGTAGTGTGTCTAGGAAAGCCTTGGTTTTGGCTCATTGGGGGTGGATAGTCGGACACCTTATGTTGCTCAGGCGTAAAAATCGCCAAACATAACTCTTCATAACCTAACTTCAATCATGTAGCGTATTCATTCAGGGTTTTAAGTTTCGACCGGATCTACATAATTGACTCCGGATCAACATATGTATAAATGTTAAAATTGTATGTTTATACCTTTGACGAAATAGATATTTGAATGTTCAAATGAGGAACCGGCTTATAGACATTACCTTTGAAGTAACCTTGAGAGCCAAGCTTGAGACCGTACAAATTGACGGCATTCCATCCGAGAAGTCGGGGAAGGAACTCGTTGTAGATAATGTGTTGATATTCGGCGACCAGGATCTTACGCGCTTGTTGGTACAATTTCTCGTCGTCCCAATGAGGGTTGATCCTGTGAAGTCCGTCAACGAGCCGATTGTGCTCGCGCATGTAAACGGTGTGTATGGCTGTCAATCCTGGCTGCTCACTGGCTCGGCCGTCACCTATAAACAAACGCAATTTCAATTACTCCGCCTAAAAACATTCACAATTTATTATTCCGCCTACAAACATACATTTATACACAATCAGGGATGAGAACCGATTCGGAATTTGGTTCCGGTTCCGGTTCTGGTTCCGACAGTCCAGAGATTTAGGTTCTGGTTCCGGTTCCGGCGGACAGGTTCCGGTATCGGTTCCAGTAAAATTCAACAAATTCAAAATTTCATTGAAAGTAAACAATTATTGACGTTTACCTGTGAGCCGATGAGTTAGGCTCAAAAGTTTCCGGTTATAATTTCCACAGTAGATAGACAGATAGACATAGAATTTTAAATAGATCTAAGCAACAAAATGCTTTGTAGGAGGTCAGGTGACAAAGAAAATAGATTTACTACATGCCAAAAATTTTGCGACAGGTAGAATATCACAGCTGACACGAAACCGATTCAGAACCGATTAGAAACCGGTTCCGGGCTGCGTCATTTTTGTTCTGGTTCCGGTTCCGGTTCTGTTTGAAATTTTCATCCAGGTTCCGGTTCCGGTTTCTCTAAAATCAACCGGTTCTTCGGGTTCCGGTTCCGGGTTCCGAATCGGTTCCCATCCCTGTACACAATGGGTCTCTTGCATACTTTTACTATCAATCCGAGACAGCGGCGGCTCGTTCAATTAGGCAACAAAGTTTTCCCTCCATTAGATTCAAAGCAAAACAATCGATTCGGTAGTGAAGCAGCGCTTCACCTGCAATCGATTGTTTTTCATAGATTCAAATGGAGGGAAAACATTGTTGCCAAATTGAACGAGCCGCCACTGCTCCGAGAAAACATTTTAGTCATACTACTGACCAAAGTGAGTTGTTAATGTATCGATACCGAGCACTCTTCCTAAAAAACCAAAGTATTTCAGGCAATCTGCCTAAAGCTTTGATTCTCTACCTGCTACCTAAAGAATGGTCGGTTTTGATGTATTAACCACTCACTTTGGACAGTGTGTCTAAAGTGTTTTCTCAGGGTACAGCGTTATGGAGGGTTGACTTCAGTGGCGGCTGGCTAAATGCGATAAATCGATGTCCACTCCATTTAACACTAAAGAAAAGTATCGATTTCTCGGGGGTTCAATTGCACCCCCTGACGAACGATACTTTTCTATAGTTTTCAATGGAGAAGACATCGATATATCGCATTTCACGAGCCACCACTGGTTGACTCCTTTGTGAAGTATCTTGAAAATAACGTTGAGAGTATCAGAAAGTTCCAAAATCCACTCATAAACTCAATAAATGCATGTACCAAAATGACAAGATGTCGGTCGAATAAGAGGGTGATAATAGAGGAGTCCGATTTAATCGGATTTTTTTAAGCTGATTGTGAGAAAAGTGACTCAACTCATTATAGAGAAATCTGCAGTTAGATTTCCCATTGTCACCAGCTTATTTGACCGTCAGTTTTGCATTTTGTTGAACGCACTAATTGAATTCGTGAAGGGATTTTAAGATTTTATGTAGGAATCCACCCGCAAGAACGGAGTAGCAAAACTTTGCAACGGCCAATGGGGCTATTGCACACTTTTGCTATAAGCAATTTAATAGTCGATTATGGCGTAAAAACCTCAAAAAATAACGATGGTGGCACTAAAAACTTCCAAAATCCACTCCTAAACTCAATAAACGCAGTTATTTGCGCGAGCGTAATGGTGGCCGAAGGCGCTAACAATGGGAGATTCCCATCTAACAGTTCTGAAACTCCATCAAGAAAAGACCAATGAGAGACTACTTTCATTTGACACCGGTGTCACTTGGTGTTGCGGCACCATTCATCGGATGTGGATCATCACTCTGATGACTAATTACTCTGTGAATCATCCTTGTCAACAAAGAAAGAGTGACGAAATTAAGATAGGAATCTCCCGTTGTTAGTGCCTTCGGCCACTATTACGCTCGCGCAAATAACTGCGGTTATTGAGTTTAGGAGTGGATTTTGGAAGTTTTTAGTGCCGCCATCGTTATTTTTTAAGGTTTTTACGCCATAATCGACTATTAAATCGCTTGTAGCAAAAGTGTGCAATAGCCCCATTGAATTTGTGAAGGGATTTTAAGATTTTATATAGGAATCGACCCGCCAGAACGAAGTAGCAAAAGTTTGCAACGGCCAATTTATTAAGCTGCCAGCAAAACACACGAACAATAATTTGCACTATTTTAAAGGGGATTTTGTTTACTCCCCGGTTTAGGTACAAATTTAAGGATCGGATCAGTATTGTCAGATCGAGGGTAAAAAGCCGTACCGTCCCCATGTAAATCAATGTAAAGCGTACGGCTTTTTCACCCCCAATCTGGCAACACTGGATCGGATGTAGCCAAACAACGCTTCCAATGTACTTTGAGTTGAAACATGGATATTTCGCGTTTATTAATTCCATTTTTCTCCCACATTTGGTACATACGCCTTCAATTTTTAGTGTAGGTAATCAGCAATGCATTCAAGCGATGATATTGCATACTTCGAGAAATGAAGGGGGTTTCTGTTGTGGCACTTGAGATAGATACAACTTAAAAGATTGAGGACTTTAATTTTCTAGTGGGGAGATTTAAGATTCACCGTTTTGTATAATTTTAGATTTCTTTCATCAGGAAACCATGATTCAAACTTTAAGGCGTCTGAAAAAACTAAAAATCACCCCGAACGGCAATAATTATGTAAATTGCTTTACTAAAACTGCCTATACTGAAAAGATTATGCATTTTAAACAGACCAGCAATGAAACAGTATCCAGAAGCGGCTTTGCACTCAGGATGATTGGGCGAGTTCGGGAGAAGATCCTTTCCTCCATTGACGGGCACCGTTACGTTGAGTCGACCTCCGTAACCTCGTAAATCTCGTCCTTCACAAGGTGTGCCTCCGTAGACTTGGGAACCGTCCAAGAAAGCTGAGTTTTGATTGATTTGCTCCCGAGCCCCTGTGAAACGAATCATAAATCACAAATTAAAGACGCCAGAGCTATGATGTTTCTGATACATTTCTGATTATTTCAATTTTTTAAATTTATCTTTATCAATAGCCTCGTTTATGCGAGAGATCTGAACCTGGGTCGAGTCAACCCGAGTTGAGTTTCAACCTGGGTCCAACTCGGGTTAGCGCATAAACACCCGTATATATAAACTCGAGTTTGAATGATTTCTTTCTTCTTCTTCACTGTGTTTGTTTACATTTTTGACGAAAATGGCGGCGTTGCTTGGTGCGGTACGGACAAGTGCGACTGCATAGGACGCGTGTTTAACATCTCTCGGATTGGTGACATCGATGCCGCGTGAGCCCGGGTTCTGAACTCCGAGGTGTTTATGCGTGAAATCTCAACCCGAGTTCACCGACTCGACTCGGGTTTGAATCGGGGTCGAGTCGAACCCGAGTTCAGCGAAATCCGAAGTGTTTATGCGAGCATCTCAACCCGGGTTCAGCTGAACTCGGGTTCTAGAACCCGGGTTGAGATGCACGCATAAACGAGGCTACTGTCGAATCTTTACTATAATTGGTGGCGAAAGGTGCAACATAGGCTTTTATCCAACTTTAAGTCATATCTGGATACAGGGTTTTGCCTTTCTCTCTCTCCCTCTTCTCCTTCTAACACATGTGTTTGATAAAGATAGCAGAGGGGACCATCACGTTACTTTAGCCTCTATATTCGTCCTTTTCTATCGCACGCGTTCATATGGGAGAAAAGGGAGGAAAACGAATTCCTGTGCGAATGCTTCAATTCATATGTAAAGACATTTTTGACTCATTCACAGAATCTGATAACTCATTTGGAAAATGTAGACTTCACATTTTACTTGTACCTACAAATTAATCAAGTCTTATTTACCTTCATAAGATAAAACAAAATTAGAGTGACAAATTGCAACTGTAATAAAAATTGAAAAAAATGAAATAAAAATTTCAGAAAAATCCAGTAAACATTAATCATTTTTTCTAGTTTGACATTACATTAATTTAGCCGAGAAAATATAGGTACTATGAATTTCAAAAGAAAGTACCCTGTTTGAAATTTTTACTCCTTCAAATATTTGCAAGCTTCGAGAAATTTTGTGACTGTCAAGTGTTAAAGGACTTGGCAGGATGTCCATTTTAGAGCACATCTTAAAAAATCGGGAATTCTATTTAAAACATCGGAAAAATTTAACTACGAAAATTTCGACTAGGATACTTTCTTTTGAAAGTCATAGTACATCGATTTCATTGAAAAACAAAGAAAAAGAAAAATAAGTCTCATCTTTTTGAGTTTGTAAGAGTTGCATTTTGGTACATCGTTAACCCCTTGAGGGCCAAGCCCAAGTTTACTCGTTTTTCCCCTCTAGTCTAGTACACACTGTTTCAGTCCTCATTCCGAGCAAACGCAAATGTGGATGAAAATACAACAGTATAGATAAGATCTCGTCGGACGCCTTCAATTCGTCGAATAGGCAATTCCAACTCTCGCGAGTACGAACAGTTAAATATACCTTCCCTGTAGAAACGGAGGAGTGGCGTTCTCTTGAACTATACTGGTCCTTAAAGGGTTGAAGAGTAAACAAATAAATAAACACTTGACCCCACAGAAGTTCATTTATCTCGTAAGTCTCACACAGACAAACACAGAAACCTGTATTTCAAAGGTAGTAAGATTGTTACTCATGTAGGTAGAATAAGTGGTTAACGTTAACACTTGACCCCACAGAAGTTCATTTATCTCGTAAGTCTCACACAGACAAACACAGAAACCTGTATTTCAAAGGTAGTAAGATTGTTACTCATGTAGGTAGAATAAGTGGTTAACGTTAACACTTGACCCCACAGAAGTTCATTTATCTCGTAAGTCTCACACAGACAAACACAGACACCTATATTTCAAAGGTAGAAAGATTTTTAGTCATGTAGGTAGAATAAGTGGTTAACGTACCTAGTCTTTGTTGTCCGGGTAGAGATCTCATGAAGGGTAAACACATTTTGTGACCAGTTTGCGGGTTGATTTGAGGATAGAATGGATCCCCGTTTGGCACTGGGATAGGCATGCACTCCGGATGTACAGTGTGTGGGCTGTCACATGAACGACAATCAGGGATCGACGAAAAGAATCCTGCAAAATTGAAACATGTATTGATTGAGCGAAAATTGATTTTTATTTTTGAGTCATTACCAACAGCATTTTTCAGCGTTTTAAGTAGGTCAGCTACATATTTACAAACTCTCTGGACGTGTGCGGATGCCTAATATTATTTACTCTGTAGAAAGATATAATACTTGTTCACTATACGCGGTTGTCGAACCTGCAAAATAAAGTTTGGTTGAGTGTATAAGGAAGTAAGGAAACTTTAATAAATGTATCTTATGGATCATACCTCTGTGATTCGGAGTAAATGTGATATCGTGATCAACAAATTGAGCAAATTGCATAACCATCAGAGTGTAGCGACCGTGAAGATGGCTCACATCTGGATGACACATGGCACTGACAAGACGAGGTGATGGCAACGGGACACCGGTTACTGATGTTTGTCGTGGAGATGAAATTCCTGGAACGGAGGTGAAACATCAAATTAAGATCATGGTAACAAAAGAAAGTGCCCAAATTTGGACGTTCTAAATTATGACGTGTTCCATTCGTGGACAATCACTTAATCAATTTCATCATATAAACATTGAACACAGTTTACAAAAGTTAATACCTATAATAATGCATTTTACAGACAATTTCTTCATTCCAGTCATATAAAGGAACTTCCTCATTTTAGCCTTTTAACTAGATGAAGCTGATATTTCTGCCACGGTAAAGGTTAATTAGGCTTGGGGAAACTGTGTTGCTCACGGTTGAGTCATTTAGACATTTAAGAAGGAAACTTTAACTCAAAATGTCTGCATTCATCGTATAATACTCTGCTCGGTGGTAAAAACTCGAGATTCTTTTGGAGGGGGGGGGGAGCAGTGTTTGGATAGATGGAAGCATGTGCTCGTGGGATTGGAAAAAATTACCAGCATATGAACATATCATAGGAAAATTCTCTAAATTCATTGGGATAAATAAAAGTCGAAAAGTGCAGCAATTTTGTATGGTTGTTGTTCTGCCCCCCCCCCCACCCCGCTAGAAGAATGGGCTAGTACCGGTGTTAAATGGTCAAATAGACGGTTTTGGTGCGAAGTCAACGATTAGCCAACAATTATAGCAATGCACTCCACGGTCACAATCGGTTGTGACAAAACTCGCGTAGCGTTCCGAATAATCTCACTACCTCTCCCGTGACCCCCATGTACGGTGTACACCCATCTCTTCATACTTTCGAAATTCGTATACAAAGCCTTATTTTACGACATTACATTCTCAAAATCGTATTAAAATGCCTCCAGGAAATAATTTTTTCCAAAAAATTTCACAGCAGATGTCTCTAAATACGATTTTTTAAATTAGAATGAGATATCAGTACATGGGGGTTACTTGAGAGTAAGAGAGACAGTTTTTATTTGTTCGGAACGCTCATCACCGGATGACGTTATCACCAAGTCATCACTGAAACCGTCTATGGGTCAAATGAGTCGAGGTCTGTGAATTTGTGACTCAATTGTTGTGAAACGCTCAAAGAAAATACTTAAATCACAAGTTTGCTCTGAAATATTTCTAGACATATTTTCGATCATGCTTTTAAGTGAAAGGATGGTTGGATCAGTCAAAGTTTGGCTAGAAGTAGACAATTTTTTATTCATAGTTTACTTACCGTTTTCATACACGGCTGGCAGCAGTCTAGCGAAAGTGGTAAGACTTTTGCCCAAGTTAGGGCGCTCTAAATTATTACAGTAGCCGGAGATGGATCTGTAGGGATACGTTGGGTCACACTGCTCTGTTTCTGGTGGACAATCCGAAACATCACCACCCTGTGGCGGAACAACTCCTGTCAGATCGATTTCTTGCAGGAATTCTTTGACCGTTGGATCCGAGAAACTCAAGAAATTGTCACCGTCAATAATCTGTCGCCTCCTTCTCCTTCTGGATGACCTTTAATGAAGAACAACCCATGAATTAAGCGTAACTCACGCATATTTTCAAAATCAAATAATATTCTCTTCATAACCCTTCATTTATATGGAAAACAGCTGGATCAGACTTCAATAACTGTTTGAAAACTTTCAAAATCCAGATTCAGGGCCATAAATACCATAAGGTAAACCGGGGTTATTGGAAACTCTTTGCGAATAGGATACAAAATAATCGAGGAGTATTTTGATATAATGGTAGTTATGTCACAGGCAATTTACATGATCAAGTATTTTACAAACCGACTTGTAAAATGCCTGAGCGTGTAATAAGTTGCCGTCAACTTCAAAATCTTAATCATAATCTAGTCCACATTAGCTCACATGTAACGTTAAAGCCACCCTTTAGGATTCGTAGTGGTTAGCACAATTAGGCGATAACTCACCTCATTCCTGTTGGATCAATAAAAAATTATAGATTCTTGAGGCAGAAATCCGTCTATCTTAAAATCGATTTTTAGATGGTTTAAAAAAAATAAAAATGCAAGGCCACTAGATTGCACAAATTACCATCAGTTAGGGATGGATACACATAAAAAAAGTTATAGAATAGAGGGCCGTTGAGAATTTCACAAAATTCACTCATTACACTTACTTAATTTTTTAATTTTTATTAGCATCAAAAAATCGAGATTACCGGCAATTCTACAAAAAAGAAAACTCGATTTATGATCCCTCCTTAAAATATTTTTATCAAGCCTAAAAGCACTTGTCAGTCCATCGACGGAAAGTGACGCCAAATCTAAAATTATATCAGTAGGACAAAACTAGTTACAGTGCTCCGTCCAAAAATAAATATAGAAGAAAAAAAAACAACTTTCCATAAAACTTACTTTTCTAGATTTTTCAATATTTCTTTGGAGGCATATTCAAAAAGAATCGAATTGTTGGCCATGATCATAGCTTGCTGATTCGGCTTCGAAAATGCGGCCATAGTTCCGAGCGGTGACTTGGGGTCAATGTTGGTCTCTGTTAACATTATTGAATTACATAATTAGAAGTGTTTTATGTTTCCTACCGCGGGTTGACTTATTTTTTAATTGCAGATACCATGTATTCACATCTCGTTAGCCATTTATACAGAGGCGAGACGAGGCAGCAAAATCTGTTTCATAATTCGGAGACTTCTCTTGCGGCTCTTAAAAATTTACTTGTACACTCTGCTGATTAGTAGCTAAATGATTCAGATAAATTCAGAGAAGCTTTGAAAATAAGACATTAACTAGAGAATTGTCTCCATTACCGGTTCTAGATTTGTTCCAGATTCTAACTAATCCAACTATAAAAATTCCTTCAAGCAGTCGATAATTCAGACGTATTTATGAAGTTGACGAAACTTTGAGGTGGCATATCAATTTGACCTGCAATTTGCCCAGGCAGTTTATAAATTTTGGTGTATCGGTTGATCTCTTGATCTTAATAATCCTCCAACAGAATCATTAGCGAAATGAAAAATTCTCTATCCCTCTCTTTCCTCCATTGAAACACGTTTGTTAGACAAGGATGGACAAGAGGGTAAATCCCTCTCTTTCCATCCTTTGTCTACACACACATTCAATGGGAAAATTTGAGAGATACAAGAGATCCTATGATAGCGCCAGTAACAGAATCGATCCGCAGTGAGGTTTAGTTGAACCATTAAGTAATCGATACTTTTGCATATTATGCTCAAATGTTATTAAAACAATGGAATTTCTTATAACTATACATTGGAACGTACCCCCCCCCCCCCCATTGACCATAGACACCTCCGATTTTTATGGTTGCCATCGCAACGTATAGTTGAAATCTGAATAATTTTTGAACATTTCGGAAAATTGGAACGTCGCGTCACTTCATGAAAGTGTATTTTGGAGAAGCCTTCAGCAAAAAATCATATCGTGTCAACCCGTAAAATTGTACATCTGAATGCAATTTCGCAGATTGCTGCATCTTATTGATCACCCGACACCTCGCGATACTTCTCCGGTTTGCATTCGCGCTACGAAATTGCATACTTTAAGAAATGAAGGCGTTTTCTGATGCAGCATTCTTACATATTTGAAAACACGAAAATGTCAAGTCTTTGTCCACGCGACATTTTACCATGAAATTGATGTTCAAAATACCTAGCTGTCGAATAAAGTTTGATTTTTAATAGCAGGCTTTTCCTTTTTCGACTTACTTTTGGACCACGTCATAAATTCCGTTTGAGTTCGTCTGTTGACGTCCAACTCAGCTTGTCTGATGGCCTGCTTGATGGATTGTGGACTCAGCTGTAGATCTTCGTCCGATTCTTTGTGCAACCAAGCGTCCAGTTCCAGAATTGGATACACATCGCATCCAATCTGTGCATTGCTTTATATAAAAAAAGAAGAAGAAAAAATAACTGTTACGAGAACCATCATTACGTCATGCTTCCGAATTAAATTAAAATAAAACATTGGGATGTAAAAAAACAAAAACAAAAGTAGGGTACACCAAAGAGCGGCCGTTTTTATATCATTGTTGATAAGTGAATATTATGTATCGCTACGCGAACACGGAATTCGTCACTTTATTAAACGAGTCGCCGTATTATGTGTTACGTGTTCCTGTTATGGGAGCTTTAATGTTTCCTTAAACGATACAGCCGACTTACGGTGCGGGTACGCTCACCTGTACCAGTTTTTAAAGTTAATTCGCAGCCAATCTTCGTTACGTAAAACAACTTAACGTGTGAAGTGTCACGTTCTATCCCTGTAAACTTCTTCGGTTCATATCTTCTACACTAAAAGTTACGTATTTCAAGCAAGTTGTTTTTTTTTTTGTTTCATTTTTTTATTCGAATGAGAATTAAACTCACATTAGACTTTATATTCAACGGTGTTTATAGAGTTCGTCTCAATCTGAGGATCAAAACTTTCGAGGCGCAAATGAGGTTTTAATAGATGTAAATCGCTCTTAAAGATTGAAAATTAGGAATTTCATAGTTTAGGCTGTTTAACTATAAGGAAATGGCTTATAGTGTCATGTGTCTCCGGCCTGGTATTTCATTCGGTGAAAGAGGTCAAAAGAATGTGTGCTATACGGTCGCTATGGACAGCTCCATAATGTGCCGTCACAATAACCGTCATTTCAAAGTTGATTAAATGTTGTATCGAACCGTTTTCAAGCGAACTAAAGATGCTGCTTGAGTAATTTATGCTCAAAAGCGGTTCGTGCAATGTGGCTCTCCATTTAAACCTATGTGAAACAATCGATCTCCAGAAGATGGATTGCACCCCCAAGATATCGATACTTTTGCATAGGGTTAAATGGCAAAAAACCACGATTGCCGAGAGCGCGAGCCGCCAATGTTTATGCTCACACACTTCTTAGCATTTAACGGAAACTATTGGATAAATCGAGTGCTGTACGTAATCACTAAACTAGCTTCAAACATTATCGCAGACCGAGGTTTTGAGGTAGGGGGGAGAGGATTGGGAAGGTAGACCCGTGTAGAACTTTTCGCAAGAACATTTTGTTCCGCAACTGAATATTCACAATGAATGAGTTGAATCGAACCATAAACTACTTTCCAATAATTCTTGAAACATCAGTCTAAAACGCGTAAGAGTATTTTTTAGCGGTTTCTTTGATGAAAAATACTTACAGGTAGGTGTCGCGTTGAACAAATGCTTTTGGTTGAACAGCTGATAGAGTCGGTGCATTGGCGCAAATCAAATTACTCATAGTCACCTTTCGAATTTCAGTCAGTTGGGCTGAAATAAAAAATGAGAGGCTAAAAAATCTGAAAAATGAGCTTGAGAAAAGTTCAAAACATAATTTTTATCAGCGAAATTACATTTCATCTTTCAACAGCAGATTATAATTAATATCTTTTCATATGCTTTAAATTATGAGATGCACAGAAAGATTTTTTTTTTTTTTTTTGGATTTAAACAAAATGTTTTTGAATTATATGACAGTAAGAGGTACTTTTAAACTAAAATTAATTGTTTTTAAATTTAAAAAAAACAAAACAAAACAAAACAAAACAAAAACAAACAAAAAAACAAAACAAAAAAACTGTATTTTAAATTGAAAATAATTGTTTTTAAATTAGAAAAATCGGTATTTTGATCTAATGAAAAGTTTTTTTAATTTAACATAACTTAATTCCACTTTTAAAATACGTCTTTTTGTCATATAATACAAAAATATTTATTTTTTAAATCTAAAACATTTTTTTTTTTTTCCTGTGTGTGAAGTGTGCAGAAAAAAACCACCCAAAAAAGACTGGCAAAAGAGAAAAATGTACTTAACAGAACGACTGGGCGAATTAGAGCAGAATGTGGATACAGGTTGAAATAGAAATTTATCTATTTTCACGTGTGCAATATTGCATAATGGTTTAGTCGCAGGCGCTTTTTGCAAGTTTTCTTCATTAGTAAAAGTTCAATTGCTATAATCCTGCTTTTATGACGTTACTTGAAGAACATATATGTACGATTATTCTCCAGGGCTCTGTGATGTTCTTCCTCTTGTGTAATCAACCTTATAATTGTCCTTACAGTTTTCTTCATTAGTAAAAGTTCAATTGCGCTTTAATCCTGCTTTTATGATGTTATTTCAAGAACATACATATGCGATCATTCTCCAGGGCTTTATGATGTTCTTCCTCATGTGTAATCGAACTTATACTTGTGGAACTTATACTTATACTTATTCATTGTGGTTTTTACAGGTTTTATCTTCTATATATTTGCACGTGTGACCATGGACTAATTATTGATACGAATGCCTATGCACTCTCTCAACTTTATACCTGTATACATAATTTAGTTCTTTTCTTTCTTTTTGCAGGGGCTCGCAAAAACTATCTCCAATCAGTATTTGAGTAAGTAACCTTTCCTATTTTTGTGCGGTGGTTCTGCAGATTCCGTGAATATCAGGCGCACCTTTTACTCGTGCATCAATATTATCTCGTCAGCTGTAATTCATAAGCAATTGTAACAGAGTTACCAGGTCCGCATAGGCGGAGCCAGCAATTAGGCAACTGTGGATTCTTTCCATTTCAATGAATTAGAAACAATCGATTAAATATTGGACCATGGTCACCTCAAGAATCGATTGTTTCTCATACATTCAAATGGATAGAATCCATAGCTGCCAAATTGCTGGCTCGACCCATACTGGTCCGAGCCGTGGGAAACTGTACACGCTATTTGCCAGCACATGGATAGATTAGCTAGTTTTTGTTCACGAGTGGACAGTTCTGTCTACGTTTGGCAACACTGTATTGCCAAAAAAAAAAAAAAAACCAGCGATGACCTGAAATCTATTATTACCTTTGGTGAAAGACGCCGGTGGTAAATCGTTTTCGTACCAGAACCGATCACTGTCTCGAAGGACGGTAAATTGCCTTGCTATGAGACATCCAAAAGTTGGACCTACGATCCCTCCTTGCAAAGGTTGCTCCAACATTCCACCGGCAATGAGATCGATTACATTTATTTCCCTGGAAAAAACATAAAAATTCATTTTTATTTAGAAAACTAAAATGATTCTATAATAAATCCTATAACCAGGTGTAAGAAAGTTAGAAAGCCCAAGTCCTCTCACACTGAGAAAAATTGTCTTGTTAATTCAACCGGACGTCTGTTTAATACTTACTTAACCGGAATTCCTTTTTTTTCAACAGGAATTCTTTTTTTTTTTCAACAGATATTACTGTTATTTCAACAGGCACGTCTATTATTTCAACAGGAATTCCTATTACTTGACTGGAATCCATGTTGAAGTAATAGGAATCCCTGTTGAAATAATAGGAATCCCTGTTGAAATAATAAGAATTTCTTATTAGAATAACAGGAATTCCGATTAAGTAAGTATTAACAAGACGTCCAGAAAAATAAGAACTCCTCGTGTCCAGAAAAATTCATTGATTTGATCCAATGTGCGGCAGCTCTGGACAAAAGTCAACACATTTGCATGTAATTGAGATGTTGGTTGATCAATTACGATCAATCAATGAGTGAACTGTTTGTAATAATGTTCGAAGACCTACATTATCTTTTTTATGAGTATCGGTATATTCCCATTTTTATTGGATTAAACATTTTTTTTTCTTTAAATTCAAAAGTCGTTTAATCCTTATCTGGACATTTCACGCACGGCTCAAATCGTATCATCTGAAAGTGATACGAGGCCGATTCTTCTGGTGCACAAGCTCAAATAACACGTAAAAAAGGGTATTTTGTTAAAGTGCAATGTAAGTACATTGTACGTTCTGGAGATAATACCAAGCCATGTGTGCTCTGAAAAGAATCAATTGTTAAAGCAATAATTCAAAATTTGCTGATTTAACAAAAATTGAACGTTGCTAAATCAACCAGGGTTTTCTGTTAAGTTTACAATTTATTTGCTGAGTTTACAAATATAGTTGTTAAATCAACCACATAATAATGTTCTTTTAACAAAATAGACATTATTGTCAATTTAGCAATTTTAAATAGTTAAAAACATACAGAACTTAACCTAATTAGTTGATCTAAAAATTTAGCTTGTTATATCATCAAAATAAATTGCTGATTTTACTTACTAATTTGTTATTCCAGCATTAAAATTGTTATTTTTACTATTTGATTTGCTGGTTGGGCAAATTAGATGTTGAGCTAACAAAATGAATTGCTGATTTAGCATTTGAGTTGTTACTACTTTAACAAAATTATAGGTTAATTTAGCAAATCATTTTGTTCTGTACTTTTTGAACTATTTATTTTTTTCAGTGTGGTGTGCGTCATATATACCTAAGTATATACATGTATACGATCGATGTACTTACTTGTATACCCGCTCTAAGAACTGTTGATCTTCCTCTGTTATGTAAGTCAACTGATCGAAACTTGTCACAGACTCGGTATCAGTCTCATTTGAGCAAGTGTTGAGCCATTTCAAGTATCCGGGTAGGTGGTTAGATCGTCGCTCGAATATCATCTGAGCGATCATCTCGGCTATAATTAACAAGCGAAATAAATTGGTCATCAATTAAGAGGTCAATATATGAAGGTGATAAATAAAGATAGATCGTGTTTCTGTAAAGTTAAAACAAGAGGGCGAGCAGTTAGTCTAGCTGTATGTTGTCACCTAGGGCGCCGCCATCTTGCCGTAAAAATCAATTTATAGGTTAAATTTTGTAGGTAGTTTCCGGTCGTTCCGTAAACAAACTCGGGAATCGCCGGAAACGACTTGGAAACGACCTACAAAACTTAACCTCAAACCTTGGAATCTGCCGTCCAAATTCCGCTTTTTCCCGGGATTCCTTCTACCCTGTGTGGCACAAGGTGGACCAATCCGCTGCCACTCTAAAGTTATAGCTCA